>CAUYRH010085406.1:0-33472 GCA_963574655.1 Perodicticus potto
ACTTGGATGGAGGTGGAACATATTATTCTTAGTGAAACATCACAGGAATGGAGAAGCAAGAATCCTATGTATTCAACTTTGATTTGAGGACAATTAATGACAATGAATGACACAGTGGGGCACGGGGGAAGGAGAGAGCAGACAGAGGAGGAGGGAGGGGGCGAAGGATCTCATGGATCCCAAGTTCTGTATAGATCCTCTCATAGATCCTGGTCTTTGAGTTTATGACAGTTTGAACTTTGGTATTTAATTCAACTCATTGCCTAATTACTGTTTTCCTATGAATGATTATACTGTGGTTAATATGTTAGTATAGCAATATTCCCAGATAGCTTTCTGTTTGTTGGGAGGTTGGGCTTTGGGGGGGCAGAGTTAATACTTTGCATGAAATATCTTATCTTATAACAGTGAAATTGGTTTCTCTTTTGTTTTGTGATTTTTTTTGAGGTGAAAATTATGTGTGAGTAGTACTGTTATACCTATCTTGAGTGAAAAAATGTGTGAGTAGTACTGTTATACCTATCTTGAGTGTCTCGCTTGTACCGTATCACATCATACCTTTGTTTCATTCTTAATAAACTGTTCACTTGCTTAGAAAAAAAAAGGAATCTTGCATGGTTCTGTTTTTATTACATTCTTATAACAAAATTACAAAGATAGAGTACAAATTAAGGGCTAGGGATTTGGGAGGAAGACTGGATGTGGTATAAAGAGGTAGCAAAAGGAAGCTTGGGTTTATGAAATAGTTCTTTATTTAGGTTGTGGTGGCAGTTACATAAAGCTACACCTGTGATAAAATTGCAAAGAGTGACACAGAAACACACATACAAATGAGTGTATCTAACCAGTGACATCTGAATCAGCTGCAGGGATTGTATTAATGTCAACTTCCTGGTTTTGTTATTGCACAATAGTTATGCAAGATGTCAAGATAAGGAGATGCAAGATGAAAGGTTCACAGGACTGTTTTGAACATTTATTTGTAACTTCTTTTGAATCCACAGAAATAAAAAGTTTGATTGCCGAAGAAATTAAAAAAAAACCCCAAAAACAAAATCAGAGGAATCAGTGGATGCATAATTTAAAAATGCAACAGTGAATTGTGAAGGAAGAATGGTATGAAATTTAAAAGCAACTCTTAAAGAAGCCTCTCCTATTTTTATGCCTTGTTCAACACAATTGACTGGTACTCCAATTGACTTTCCAACAACTAACAGACTAGGACGTTTCTTTGAATATTTTCCACATATTTATCTCATCAGCCCATCATTAACTATGTTTGTATTCTTTTGCTACATTCTTGGCATAATTTCCCTTAGAAATGGGTTCCATAAACTAAACGTGTCTGTACTGTATGGATGAGATATAGTCCTGAGAATATCTTTAGGTCAGATTTGTGTGTAACTCAGATCCATGATGAACAATGTACATATAATAATAATAACAACATTATAGTATAATGGCTCATATGTGGTAATAATAATACAGTGTAATAGTATAATAGTAATATTATAATAATACCCTTGTACAGTAATAAACTATTGTGCTTTCTTTTAATTCAAACAAACAGAACATAAAATCAAACTCATACAAAATGTTTAGATAGGAGATAAAAGAAATTTCAAAGAGGAACATTAATAGTTAACACTCACCTCATGTTACATCAATGTCTTGCTTACTGGAAAAGGGCATTTTTGAGGCAAGAAGATGGGTGAACTTTAATTGGAAGATGATGATGGAGATGGTGAGGGAGAGTTTGGAGTGGGTGCTCAAGAATCAGTATTTGATTCTGTTGCTGAAGGAGAGGCGCTTACCACTGAAATAAGTTTCTTAAAAAAGGTATCTAGGGTGTTTGCATAGTCTTTTTTCTTTCTTCATTGTAAATGGGCTTATAGCAGCTGATGTTCTCACTAAGTGCATGTTAAATCTTTGCAAACTGCTCCATGTTAGGAACTGGCTCCTCAAACTTGTTAGATTCTGCTTCAATGAGACGAAAGGCTTTAGTTTATTCTTTTGTCCTAAACTTTCTTGGCTCTGGTTCTTCAGATTCTTCATATTCTTGTGTTTTTATCAGGGGCTTTTATCAGCTATTTTATCAGCTCCTTAAGGTCTTCATTGGTTAATTCTTTTATCAGCTGTTCTATCAGCTCCATAAGGTCTTCATTGGCTAATTCTTTTATCAGCTGTTCTATCAGCCCCATAGGTCTTCATTGGCTAATTTTTTTGAATGGGACTCTAGTAAGTCAATAACATCACCTTCATAGCTGTCCAGTTGCAGTGGATTTCCACTCTCCACCACAGCTTTTCTGGCTTGGGTAATGTCTTCTGTGAAGCCATGAAAGTCATTACTGAAATGAGGGTACAGTTTCATTCACTCCTTCATTGCTGATCGCTTCATTTCCTCCCAAGAATCAGCAGTGTTTTTGATGGCATCAGAGATGTTATAATTCTTCCAGAACCTCAAGGTGATCCCATAATCTTCTGTATCCTTGACTACTTTCACGTATGTGTGCCATAAGTAATAAGCCTTAAATGCAGAAATGACTCCCTGGTCCATTGGCTGTAGGAGTGATGTAGTGTTGAGTGGTAAAAATACAACATTTACATTAAAGTGAAGGTCATCCAATGATGTTAGATATCCACATTCATTGTCAAATACAAGTAGAATTTTAAAGTGAATTTTCTCTTCTAAACAATAACATTCCATAGCAGGAAAAAAATAGTTTAAGAACCAATCTTCAAACATGGCAAGTGTGACCGAGGCCCTTTAATTTGATTTCCAGATAATGGGAAGACTTGCTTTAGTGATGTGGTGAAGTGTTTTTGGATTTTCTGAGTGGTAAACAAGCAAAGGCTTGAGCTTAAAGTCTCCAGCTGCATTACCTCCAAGAAATACAGTTAATCTGTCTTTTGCTGCTTTATGCCCTGGTGCACTCTTTCCCCCTTTTGAGATGTAAGTTTTCAAGCATTTCCCAGTACTTTCATTTACATTAAATATTTGTTGTGGCAAATTGTCCCTCTCAATAATTTTCTTCAGCATTTCAGGAAATTCTGTTGCTGCAGCTGTATTAGCACTGGCTGCCTCCCCTTACACTTTAATATTATGCATATTTGCCATATTTTAAAAACATTTAAACTAATCTTTAACTTGCAACATTTTTTATCACAGCTACATTCCACGTGCACAGCTTTGAAACTGCTGAAAATGGCTCGGCGCCTGTGGCTCAGCAGGCTAAGGCGCCAGCCATGTACACCTGAGCTGAAACTGCTGAAAATGCTTCACATCTTTTCCTGCACTAACCTGAGGCTAATAAGAATATTACCCTTATTTTGATCTTCTAATTAAATCAATAATAACCTTTCCATTTTGATAATTAATATGCTACATTTATTAGTAATAATTGATGATTTCGCAGGAGCACTGCTTTTCACAAGGTCCATTATTCTAACTTTGTAATTGTTAGTCAAGTGACTAAAGCCTAATGCTTTCCCAAGTGAATGATGGCCTCTGGCCTCTCTCCCAATACTTAATTATTTCCACTTTTGTTTCCATTGTAATCACCTTTTTTTTTTTTTTTTTTTTTTTTGTGGTTTTTGCTGGGGCTTCTGGCATATGGGGCCGGCACCCTACTCCCTTGAGCCACAGGTACCACTCGTAATCACCTTTCTCTTCCTTGCAGGTTGACCTGGACTTGCAGTCGACTTTTGCTTTGCATGCATGAGGCATGGTCATAAGGGTAAGTCACAAAATCAAATAAAATAGTTCAGACGAAAGTGATGCTGCCCGTAAGTGATAGTATAAACAATGAGATCAGCTGTTAGCATAAGGGAACCACTGAGGCCCTGTGAGTTTGTTTACATGCAGAATAAACTACAGTAGTTCCTGAATTATTAACTTAATTATTTAATTGTAAAGTATCCTTACAGAGAGACTCTGGAACCCATTTGTGAGTATGGGACCCCCGAAGTCGGCTTGTCCGTAACTGGGGATGCTGGCGCTTCCTTTTAGAAGACAGGGACGGAGATGTAGCCCATTGTTTTCATTTTTGCTTTGACACTTTGAAAATTCGGGACAAACATATAAAAAATACAAAAAGATTTACATACAAGAATAAGAACAATTACTTTCATACATGAGTAGATAAATACAATGCAGGTATTTCCAATGTAGAAGTAAAAGAGGAATATTCTGTTCCTCAGCCTGACTGTGGTTCCTCTGTGGCCCTCTGTGTTCCAGTTCCTTAGTAACTAATCCTACTTTGGTACCACATCTAATGCACATTTGACTTCAGTCAGCTTATTTGTTTCTCAGAGCAGCCAACTCTGCTCAGCCCTTTTCCAAGTATCAAATTTTCTTCTAGGAAAATTTCTGTCTCTTTAGTTTCACTTCCCACCTTTAGGAAACGTGGGGAAAGATAACTATAGCAGGTGCTAGGAAAGAACCTAGGTGGTTTTTTGTTTGTTTGTTTGTTTGTGATTAATTGAGGGTAGAAAGAATTAGGTCACAATGATTGCATTTGTTAGATAAAGTCCCTCTTATAATGGTGTCTCACCCCCAAGAGGTGTGCCATACACTGTGACCCCCATCCTCCTCCTCCTTCTCCTCTCTCTACTCCCTGATTCTCCTGTCCCCACCCCTCGTGTTAGCTCATCTACTGCCTTCTTAGTGGAATGGAGTACATTGGATTTTTACTTCTCTATTCTTGTGATGATTTACCAAGAAGAATTATTCCACTTTCATCCAGGTTAATACAAAAGATGTAAAGTCTTCATCTTTTTCATGGTTGAATAGTATTCCATGGTATACACGTACCACAGCTTGTTAATCCATTCCTGGGTTGGGGGGCATTTAGACTGTTTCCACATTTTGGCAATTGTAAATTGAGCTGTAATGAACAGTCTTGTGTAGGTGTCCTTATGATAAAAAGATTTTTTTTTTCTTCTGGGTGGATACCTAGTAATGGGATTGCAGGATCAAATGGGAGGTCTGATTTGAGTTCTTTGAGGATTCTCCATACTTCCTTCCACAAAGGTTGTATTAGTTTGCAGTCCCACCAGCAGCGTAAAACTGTTCCCTTCTCTCCACATCCACGCCACATCTGCAGCTTTGAGACTTTGTGATGTGGGTTTCTCTAATTGGTGTTAGGTGGTATCTCAGGGTAGTTTTAATTTGCATTTCTCTGATGATTAGGGATGATGAACATTTTTTCATATGCTTGTTAGCCATTCCATCTATCTTCTTTAGAGAAGGTTCTATTCATGTTTCTTGCCCAGTGATGTATGGGATTGTTAGGTCTTTTTTTGTTGCTTAATTTGAGTTCTCTGCAGAGCCCAGTTATCAAGCTTTTGTCCAATTCATAACATGCAAATATCTTTTTCCATTCTGAAGGTTGTTTATTTGCTTTAGTTGTTGTTTCTTTAGCTGTACAGAAACGTTTCAGTTTATTTAAGTCCCATATGTTTATTTTTGTTGTTGTTGCAATTGCCACGGAAGTCTTCTTCATAAAATTTTTGCCCAGGCCAATATTTTCAAGTGTTTTCCCCACACTTTCTTCAGGGATTTTTACTGTTTCATGCCTTAGGCTTAAATCTTTTATTCATCTCAAATTAACTTTTGTAAGTAACAAGAGGTGTGGTTCCACTTTCAGTCTTTTACATGTAGTTATCCAGTTCTCCCAAGACTATTTATTGAATAGGGATTCTTTTCCACAGTGTATTTTCTTCTCTAGTTTATCAAAGATCAGGTGGCTTCTAGAGGTTAGTTTCATCTCATGGTTTTCTACTCAGTTCCAAATATCAGTGTCTCTGCTTTTGTGCCAATATCATGCTGTTTTCTACACCAAGGCCTTGTAGCATAGCTGAAAGTCTGGTTTTTATTACTGAGAATTGCCTTGGCTATATGGGTTTTTTTCCTGGTTCCATACCAAATGAATAATTATTTTTTCCAAATCTTGAAAGTATGATGATGGTATTTTAATGGGGTTTTGCATGGAATCTGTGGATTTCTTTGGGTTGTATAGACATTTTGACAATATTGATTCTTCCCATCCATTGAGTATGGTATGTTCTGCCATTTGTTAATGTCTTCTGATATTTCTTTTCTTAGGGTTTTGTAGTTTTCTTTGAAGAGGTCCTTCACCTCTTTTGTTAGGTATATTCCTAGGTATTTCATTTCTTTTGAAGCTACTGTGAAGGGAATTGTATCCTTGATTAGCTTCTCATCTTGGCTGTTATGGCATATACAAAGGCTACTGATTTGTGGGTATTGATTTTATATCTGGAGACATTATTGTATTTTTTAATTACTTCCAGGAATCTTGTGCTTGAGTCTTTGGGGTTCTCTAAGTATAAGATCATATTGTCAGCAAAGATGAAGAGTTTGACCTCCTCTGCTCCCATTTGGATGCCCTTTATTTTCTTCTCTTGCCTGATTGTGTTGTCTAGAACATCCAGCACTATGTTGAATGGTAGTGGTGATAGAGGACAACTTTGTCTGGTTCCATTTCTAAGTGGAAAACCTTTCTGTTTTACTTCATTCAGTATAATATTAGTGTGGATTACTAATATTATTACTTAATTAATTAATTACTACTAGTGTGGTAGTAGATAGCTTCAATCAGCTTAAGAAATGTGCCACAAATGCCTAAATTCTTAAGTGTTCTAATTAGAAAAGGATGCTGAATTTTATCGAATACTTTTTCTGCATCTATTGAGAGTATCATATGGTCTTGGTTTTTGCTTCTGTTGATATGGTGAATTATGTGTATAGACTTCCAGCCTTGCATCCTTGGGATGAAACCTACTTGATCATGGTGAATGATTTTTTTAATCTGTAGCTATAATCTATTGGCTAGGATTTTATTGAGAATTTTTGATTCTATATTAATTAGTGAAATTTGTCTGAAATTCTCCTTTTTAGTTGGGTCTTTTCCTCGTTTTGGCCTCAGGGTGATGTTTGCTTTATAGAATGTGTTGGGGAAGATTCCTTCTTTTTCAATTTTTTGGAATAATTTCTGCAGTGTGGGTATAAGCTCTTCTTTGAAGGTTTGATAGAATTCTGGTGCGAAGCCATCTGGAACAGGGCATTTTTTTTGTTGGGAGATTTTTTTATTGTTTCTTTGATCTCAGTTCTTGAAATTGGTCTGTTCAAGAGATCTATTTCTTCTTGATTAAGTCTAGGGAGAAGGTGTGATTTCAAATATTGATCAATTTCCTCTACATTGTCAAATATCTGGGCAAAGAGTTTCTTGTAATATTCAGAGATGATCTCTTGTATCTCTGTGGCATCTGTGGTTATTTCCCCTTTATTGTTTCTGAATCAGATTATTAGAGATTTTACTTTTCTTTTTCTAGCTAATGTAGCCAAAGGTTTATTTATTTTATTTATTTTCACAAAAAAACAACTTTTTGTTTTGTTAATTTTCTGAATGATTCTTTTGTTTTCCATTTCATTAATCTCTGATTTAATTTTGGTTATTTCTTTTCTTCTGCTGGGCTTGGGATTAGATTGTTCTTCTTTTTCCAATTTCCATAAGATGGTTCTTGTGTTCATGAGTTTGTTAATGCTCTCTCTTTGTTTTTCGACTGTAGGCATCTAATGCAATAGTTTCCCTCTGAAGACTGCTTTTGCTGTATCCCACATTTTTGTTAACTTATGTCTTTTTTTTTTTTTTGAGACATTTTCAAGATGTCACCCTGGGCAGAATGCTGTGGCATCATAGCTCACAGTAACCTCCAACTTCTGGGCTCAAGTGAGTCTCCTGCCTCTGCCTCCCAAGTAGCCGGGACTACAGGCACCCGCCACAACACCCAGACATATTTTGGTTGCATCCGTCATTGTTGTTTGGCGGGCCCGGGCTGGATTTGAACTCGCCAGCTCAGGTGTATGTGGCTGGTGCCTTAGCCGCTTGAGCCACAGGCACTTAGCCAACTTATGTCTTTATTGTTGTTATGTTTGAGGAATTTAACAATTTCCTCTTTTATCTCTTCTGAAACCCAACTATTATTCAGCATAAGGTTGTTTAATTTCCATGTCTTTGTGTGGAGATGAAAGTTTTTGTTAGAATTGAGTTCCACCTTTATTGCCTTGTGGTCTGAGAAGAGAGAAGATATAATTTCTATTCTTTTAATTTTGGTGAGATTTTATCTGTGTCCTGGGATGTGGTCTACTTTAGAGTATGTACCATGAGCTGACAGGAATAATGTATATTCTTTAGCTTTGGGATGGTGTTTTCTGTATGTCTATTAATCCCATTTGTTCTAGGGTCATATTTAAGTCCTTTGTATCTTTGTTTACTTTCTATTTAGAGGATCTGTCCAGTTCTATCAGAGGGGTTTTAAAGTCTTCAGCTGTTATGGTGTTACATGATATCATATTGCTCAGACCAATCAAAGTCTGTTTCATAAATCTGGGAGTATTTAAGTTGGGTGCATAAATATTAAAAATTGAAATGTCTTCTTGTTGTGTTGTTCCTTTGACCAGTATAAAGTGCTCGTCTTTGTCTGTCTTAATTTTAGTTGCTTTAAAGCCACTTGTATCTAAAAATAAGATTGCAAGCCCTCCTTTCTTCTGATTTCCATTTGTTTGAAATACTGTTTTCCATCCCTTAACCCTGAGTCTTGATTTGTCCTTCAAGGCTAGATGTGTCTCCTGGAGACAGAGTGTGGATGGCTGGTGCTTTTTTATCCAATCAGCCATCCTGTGCCTCTTCAGTGGTGAATTCAGTCCATTGACATTTATTGAGAGAATTGGTAAATCTGGTGGAGTTCTAGTCATTTTATTTTGTGAAAGTCTGTTGTGTAGTTTTATCCTTTGCACCACTGTGGAAGCTAAGTTTTGACCATTAACTTTTGGGTGTTTACTTTGCTGGTGGTTCATTATGATGGTCAGTGTTGAGAATAAGTCTAAGTATTTCCTGTAGAGCAGATCTTGTTGTGGCAATTTCCTTGGTGCTTTTATATCTGCAAAAGATTTGATTTCTCCATAAATTTTGAAGTTTAAAGTTTCGTAGGATACAGAATTTTTAGCTGCAAATTGTTTAATTTATTTATTTTGGCTGAAAATTTGTTTATTTAAGAATGTTGAAGAGCATGGATGACCATGCTTTTCTGGCTTGGAAGGTTTCAGTTGAAAAGTCTACTGTCATACTAGTGGCTCTGCCTCTGTAGGTTAGTTTGTGCTTACTCCTGGCTTCCTACAGAATTTTTTCTTTCTTTCTTTCTTTCTTTTTTTTTTTTTATTAAATCATAGCTGTGTACATTAGTGTAATCATGGTGTACAATGTACTGGTTTTATATACAATCTGAAATATTTTCATCAAATTGGTTAACACAGCCTTCATGGCATTTTCTTAGTTATTGTGTTAAGACATTTATATTCTGCATTTAGTAAGTTTCACCTGTACCCTTCTAAGATGCACTGTAGGTGTGATCCCACCAATTACCCTCCCTCCACCCATCCTCCCCCTTCCCCACCCCTCCCTTGTCCCTTTCCCCATATTCTTATGCTATAATTGTGTTATAGCCTTCATATGTAAGCTATAAATTAGTTTCATAGTAGGGCTGAGTACACTGGATACTTTTTCTTCCATTTTGAGATACTTTGCTAAGAAGAATATGTTCCAGCTCCATCCATGTAAACATGAAAGAGGTAAAGTCTCCATCTTTCTTTAAGGCTGCATAATATTCCATGGTGTACATATACCACAATTTATTAATCCATTCGTGGGTCGCTGGGCACTTGGGCTTCTTCTGTAACTTAGCAATTATGAATTGGGCTTCAATAAACATTCTGGTACAAATATCTTTGTTATAATGTGATTTTTGGTCTTCTGGATATATACCTAGTAAAGGAATTATAGGATTGAATGGAAGGTCTATTTTTAGATCTCTAAGTATTCTCCAAACTTTCCAAAAGGAACATGAGTATTAGTTTGCATTCCCACCAGCAATGTAGAAGTGTTCCCTTTTCTCCACATCCACGTCAACATCTCTGGTTTTGGGATTTTGTGATGTGGGCTAATCTTACTGTGGTTAGATGATATCTCAAAGTCGTTTTGATTTGCATTTCTCTGATGATTATGGATGGCGAGCATTTTTTCATGTGTCTGTAGGCCGTGTGCCTGTCTTCTTCAGAGAATTTTCTCTTCAGGTCCCTTGCCCACCCTGAAATGGGATCACTTGTTCTTTTTTTGCTCATATGTTTGAGTTCTCTGTGGATTCTGGTCATTAAACCTTTGTCGGAGGCATAACCTGCAAATATCTTCTCCCATTCTGATGGCTATCTGTTTGCTTTACTTACTGTGTTCTTGGCTGTGCAGAAGCTTTTTAACTGGATCAGGTCCCAGAGAATTTTTTCTTTCATCTTGACTTTGGACAGGTTAATTACAACGTGGGTTGGAGAAGCTCTGTTTAGTTGAGATGACCCGGTGTTTGATATCCCTCTGAAAGGAGTGTATTGGGGTCTTTAGTAAAACTTGGGAAGTTTTCATTTATGATAATCTCCAGTAGGGCTTCCATTCCTTTGGGACAATCTTTGTCCGCTTCAGGAATCCCTATTATTTATATGTTTGAATGCTTCATTGAGTCTTGTACCTCTCTAAGCTCCTGTTCTACTATGTCTCTCTTTTTTTCTGCCTCTTTGACTTCCTGGGTTAACTCGAAAACTTTATCCTCTAGCTCTGCTCTGAGGTTCTTTCTTCTCTGTGGTCTAATCTATTTTTGATACTTTCTATTACATCTTTAGATTCCCTGATTATCTCCTTCATTTCCTTAAGCTCCATGATACCCTTTCTATATTCTATATATATCTCTCATCCAATTTTGGTTTCTGTCTTTCCATTTTCTTCTCTATTCCTTCTATTGTCTTCATCATCCATATTTTGAATTCCCTTTCTGTCAAATCCATTAATTCTTTATAAGTAGAGTCTTCTTCAGTAGCTGCCTCATGGTCCCTTGGGGGAATTGCTCTGTTTTAGTTTTCTGTGTTGCTCAATTTTTTTCTGTTGGTTCTTCCTCATGTGTACTTTCTTCTTGTTCACCTCTTTGTCCTCCTTTTTCCATCTTACTTCCTCCTTTACTTCAAATTACCTTGTCTCAGAGCATAGGTCTTGAAGTGGCCTCAGACTGAGCAAAGCCTATCTCTTCCTCCTGGAAAAAAAACAGGAGTCCTGGCTCTCGATGACAATATGTTGCAAGGAGACAGAGAACACAACCAGCAAATGATCCTTATGAACACAACCACCTCTATGATTCCCATTCTCAACTTAGTTGTCTTTGTGATCGCCTGATTATGTCTTCAGCATTCAGACCCTGCTGAGTTGGGATCTTAAAAGCTCACAAGAATCCTTTAGGGCAGGTCTCACAGTGCCCCCTCAGCCTGTCTTAACAGTGGAGTTCTGATCCCAGGAGTTGGAATTAAGATGGCCGTGCCTTAGGCCCCTGCTAAGACCTTCTCAAAACTCTCCCACAATGGCATCCCCCTGGCCGTTGAGACCTTCTCAGTATGGCTGCCTCATCAGCCACCAAACCTATGGCAAATCCACTCCAACTGGTATTTAAATCTTGTTGCCGTATACTGTTTGAGTTGCCCACTTTTCTAAGCTTTCCACTCAATACACAGCTTACCCTAACAACTAAGAACTGTGAAAAGACTTCCTCCCATCCTGAACCTCTGTGGGGGGGCCAGTAGATCCCAGCTGGTTGCAATCACTTGCATAATTCATCAGATGTCCACTGCTGGATTGTATGCTGTATCCAGCTCACCACTTCCTTGCTGTGTTCCCTGAGCTACAATTCTGGGTAAGGTCCCTGCACCAGGTATGGCTGTGTTCTCTCTTTTCCCCTAGTTGTTCTAGGAGAGCTCAGTTGAATGATCCTTCTAGTCTGCCATCTTGCTCCACCTCCAGAACCTAGGTGTTCTTAAGGGAACATGTTGCTCTTTCTGCTTTGATTGCTTTGGTTTATTTGAATTCTTACAATCACAGGATCCAAAAGGTTTGGAGAAACACAGACTGTTTTAATTCATATAGCTGGTTAGAAATGGATGCAGGGGTCCACACTTCTACCTTCAGTGCTCTTTTCATATATATCAAGAGGTTGGGGGATAAGGCATGCATATAAATGATTGATGATATTAGTAAGTTACATAATAACTTTTAATTTATTAATTTATTTTTACATTTGATTTATTTTAGAGATAAGGGTCTCACTCTATTGAGCAGGCGGGAGTGCAGTGGCATGATCACAGCTCATTGTGGCCTTAAACTTCTGGGTTCAAGTGATTGTCCCACCTCAGGGAATGCAGGTAAGTACCTGACACTACAGGCACAACCCACCATATCTGGCTCAATATAATACTTTTTAATGAAAGGAATAATTACCATTGAAATTTAATTGGCAGTAAAAGCACTCCTTGAAAATGTGCTGAAATATATGTCTTCAGTTTGTAAATTTTAAAAATATTCCCTTTTAATAGACATTATTATTTAGGTTTTTTCCTTATAAAAAGTTTCCTAAGATTTTGTGGATAGAAGATAATAATGATGACTTACATTTGTTTAGTGAGTTAATAGGTTTTCAATTATTTTCATTTGATGTTCACAACAATCATGTGAAATAAGCAAAATTCATTGTGCCATCATTTTATAGCCTTGATAATTGAACCATGGCCAGAACCGGGGCAATAACAGAATTGAACCCAAGTCTTCTAATTTTGAATATATTGCTTGTTTGACTAAGTCAAAGTATCTGTCAAGTCCATAGTTTTAAGTTTAAGTTCTTGATTAAAGGCCTGTGCAGGAACCAACTGTATCTCCATGCTTGAAACCTTCCCTCCAACAAGACCTGGTACATCTGCAGGGCAGGGCAATGTAATCCAGGGTGATTGTGGACCCTTTTTAATATCTGACAATATATCCTTTACTTTTACTTCAGTTTATAAAACAAAATGTTTTTCAAAATGTAAAATATTACTACAGAAAAAATTTTAGGAAAAACTTCATCAAGCATTCAGATACCATACAAGACTATTTAATGACAGTAGGATTCCAGCTTTAGTCTAAGGGATACTAATCTTTGCCAGATCTTATCTGGTAAATTAGATGACAGTTTTCAGAAGCTTCTTTGCATAAGGATGCAGCAGTCTTCTGAGAGAATTCTGGGGGAAGATGAAGTTGTGCATAATGCATTTGATTACATAAGAATACCTTAATTCTGACTTGGCGCTCGTAGCACAGTGGTTACTGCACCAGCCACATACACTGAAGGTGGTGGGTTTCAACCCAGCCCAGACCAACTAAACAATAATGACAACTGCAACAAAAAATAGCCAGGCATTGTAGCGGGCACCTGTAGTCCCAGCTACTTGGGAGGCTGAGGCAAGAGAATCGCTTAAGCCCAAGAGTTTGAGGTTGCTGTGAGCTGTGACACCACAGCACTCTACCGAGGGCAACATAGTGAGACTCTGTCTCAAAAAAAAAAAAAAAAAAAAAAAGAATATCTTAGTTCTTCATTCTTGTAGGGGTGGATGGAAGAAGGGAATGGTTCTGAATGCAACATGGTGCCTGACACTTGGGTTGATTCCTCATCCTGGCCCCACTAAATGCATATACGTGCCTCAGCCTGATGCCAGCCCTTGCAGCACTATAGTGAAAACTAGAAAATGATCCTCCTTCAGGCAGATGCAGCTTCAGCAGCACAAGGCTTGGGAGTCTTCTCATTTCCCAGGGAGATGTAGCTCCCCTCAATGGCTTGGCCAGAAGTACATTAGCTAACAGCTCCTACCCAACTCTTCAGGTGGGTACAAATTGTATACCCTCACACAATGTCCTGTGTGCACCCTGTTACACAATCATACTTAAAATGAATTTCATTTAAACTAAATATCAGTCATGTGAGCCACATTGTGCAGGGACCCTTGAATAGAATTTTATGTAAGGGAAGAATGGCATTGTCTCTTATTTTAAATAGAAAATTGTGTTGTTTTGACATCCTAAGAGGCTTCAATGACTCACTAGGGACTGGAGAGAGTGGTGCCAATAAACATGGCCAAATGCAGCACATGCGCATGACATTGTGGATGTCCACCCTCTATAATGTCCAATATTCTGGTGCCCAGTGGATGCCTGTGGAAAATAGCAAGGATTTGGTAGTACCAAGCAGGTGCCACCAAGCTAAGCCCTATGGTGGTTTATACTGAGTGTTCAGTAAGGTAGCAGTGATGCTTGGTAGGGAGGATGTGCATGAGTATCTGGGGACTCTTGGAAACCATTGCTGGGTGAAAAGTGAGAAGAGTGCCCTATGGAAATCTTGTCTCAACAAGGTGGGTGGGCAGTGAAAGGAACATTAGTGAAATTTGGCTTTTTGCTGACGTTATCAGCCCATCTGTTCCCACAATCTGGAAAACCTAGGATAACTCAAGGTGCACAAAGCATTAAAGACATGCAACTTAATATAGCTCATCCATAATATTTTGTTTGAGGTGAAATATTGAAAGAATTTTAGGAAAAAAACAAAAAACCTTGGCCTGGTGTCATTCCTCTAAGAATGTTGCAATTTATTTTGGGGGAAAGAAAATATGATTGGTTTTTGCTACTTTTGCACAAAAGTAATGAACCATCTTGCATCCAAATAATCCTGTGATAAATTCTTAATACAAGAAGGAAAAATTCTCCACATCCCATAAGGAACTTCAATAAACACAAGTAGCTGAATGAATGTAAAGCTATCATCACTGCATAGCTGATGTACAAATAATAGATTTTAGAATTTAACTGACTGGTCACATTAAATGAAGAAGAAATTGACTTTCTGAGAGGCGAAAAATCACTTGGAAAAATTCTTTTGAGATTTGACTTAGTAATTAATTCTGTGGAGAGATGGTATGATGTGGTACAAAGGCAGTGGTATAACTGCACAGCCATCTTTGCCTTTATGTGAAAGAGGCAAGATAATAAGAAATTGTATTCCAAAAATTATGTGTTTTGAAGTGAGCTGGGCTTGAGAGGGTAGAAACAGAAAAGCAGTGTTATTTAGCATCACCACTCTCCCAAATGCAGGTTGATTTGATGAGGATCATAAGGGTAAGTCGTCATAGAAAGTGAATTTTCTCATCACTCTCACACAGTTAAAAAAATCCACTCTGGTTACTTCAGTCAAAAGAAAAATCTTATTATTTTAGTAATTCAAATGTTCCAGTTATTGTAAGGCCCAAAATTCCTGTGCAAAATGTCTCCTTTGTCTTAACTCACTCCTGGCCACCAGCAGTGAGAGCTGGGCTTAGCCCCTTCTGTCTTCCTCAGTCTCCTTGGATCTTCTTCCTGGCTGCCTTTTCTGGTCCTTGATGGTCAGGCCTGGGGAGTGGGATAGGAAGAGGATTCATAAAGAAGGAACACACCTTGCAGTGTCTGGTATGGTGTGATGGAGCTCTGAATCTCCCTGGCTGAACCCACAATTGATCCTTGTGGACTTCTGCCTCCTTGGGCTCATTCTTTTTTTCTTTTTGGAGACAGAGTCTTACTCTGTCACCCTGGGTAGAGTGCCATGGTGTCATCATAGCTCACAGCAACCTCAAACTCTTGGGCTCAAGTGATCCTTTTGCCTCAGCCTCCTGAGTAGCTGGGACTGCAGGCGCCCACTATGATTCCCAGCTGATTTTTTTTTGTTTGGCTTTTGTTCAGGTTGATCTCCAATTCCTGAGCTCAAGCAATCCACCCACCTCAGCCTGCCAGAGTGCCAGGATTACAGGTGTAAGCTATTGTACCCGGTATCTCTGGCTCATTCTGCGATCTCAGCCCCAAACTTCCAAGCCCACCTTGCTCAGGCACTGTCTGGTCAGATCTTAGAGAGTTTCCAGGCAGTCCACTGGAGTGAGATTCAAAGTGATCCCAGAAGGCTTCCTCTATAGCTCCACATGGTGCAAGACAAAGCTCAGCCCTCTTGTCCTCCCAAGAAAACAGTATAGCTTCCTCCTATGTAGCCCCTTTCTCTTTCCTTTGCTGCCTCTGAGGCACCACCAGACAGAGTACTTTAATCCATGCTAGACTCTTTCAGGAGGAGTCAAGATAGAAGACCCTGGGTTTCCCTAATCTCAAAGGCCTGTGCCAAGTTCTTTGTGTGGCTCCTTTGCCAATCTTCTCACTTGGCTTGGTTTTGGTGGGCAGAGGGGTGCACACACCCTGAGAATTTCTTCTTCATTTTCTAACACAGATTCATTCATGAGAAGAGGCAGGGATTGTTGCTGCTGGTTGAAATCTTTTCACAATCCCTTAGCAAGTCCTGCAGAGGTATTCTGATGCCAGGCTCCAGAATGTGGGATACTCGTCATGCTGTGCATGAGAAGGTAAGTTTTAGGGAGGCTTCTGTAGTCTGCATCTGTGTTAACAATAGGAAGCCATAATGAAGGTTGATTTGATGAGGAGCATGAAGGTAAGTCATCAAGAGAACACTGTGTTTAGCATTCTACTAATAAGGTATCCCAGTTAGTGTCTGTGTGCCCTGCGAAATCCATCCTCTGACCTTGCCCACTTTGTTCTGTGACCAGGGCATTCGATATTTACAGACTCCCTTACCTTTTGGCTTTCAGTTGGATTTTTCAAAAGGAGGCCCTGGTAGGAGTTTGGAGGATGGGAAAAGAGAGGAGATGGACTATTCTCCTTTGGGATCTAGGATGATAACCACTTCCTATTCTTGCCAATCCCAATACTCTATTCCTTTATTCTCTCTTATTTATTATCCAACCCACATCTCTTTATTACCTTCTTTTAAATTATTCCTTTTGAGTTTCCATCTGTTTTCTGCCAGTAACCTGAAATTACATATGTGGAAATATATGTATGAATATATACATATTTACTGAAAATATTTTTCTATATAAAAGAGCTGAAAGTGTAAAAAACTTGAAATGTTACAGGTGTCTAAGTGGATGAACTTGGGAGTCATGCCAGATTGTCTGGACAGCTTAGCTCTGCTGCTTCTTAGTTATATGATACTGAATAAGTTGCTTACTCTTCCTGATCTTCTATTTTTCTCATATAAAAAAGGAAATAATAACTCTACGTACTTCAGAGGATTATTTTAATGAGTAAATGACTAAATACATGTAAGCTTTCAGTATAATTAACATTATAATAATTATTTCTATTGTTATTACTTAAAACTATGCCTATTTTTCAAAACAGTAGAAAGTATGGTTGCCACCTGTAAGCCAGTCGGTAGGGTGCTGGCCATGTACACTGAGGCTGGCGGGTTTGAACCCAGCCCCGGCCAGCTAAACAACAATGACAACTGCAACAAAAAAATAGCTGGGCGTTGTGGCAGGCGCCTGTTGTCCCAGCTTCTAGGGAAGCTGGGGCAAGAGAATCGCTTAAGCCCAAGAGTTTGAGGTTGCTATGAGCTGTGACACCATGGCACTCTGCCAAGGGCAACATAGTGAGACTCCGTTTCAAATAAAAACAAAACAAAAACCAAAACCGTAGAAAGTATGAAAGAAGCTGAAGTGAAGGCTTCATCCAAAACCAAATATTCAATAGTTGTTATTGGAGGTTTCTTGACCTGAAAGACATAGATTGTCTTTCTTTAGGAGAAGTGAAAATTAAAGGACGAAGATGGGGGATCATGCAGGTCAAAGGGAGGCTGGAAGACCAGGCTTGGAATAGATGGTATTGTGATTGCTAAAGGAAGCCGATCTGGTGCATTTTACCGGGCTGCCTCTCTAGAGTGAATGCCCTCTAGGCATTTCTCCTGTCATGGAATTACTTCAGTGAAGAGCTCAGACCTCAGAAAACTGTCCAATTAGTACTGAGGCCCTGTGCCTCAGTACTGTGATGGTTAATGTTATGTTTCAACTTGGCTGGATTGCGGTAACCAGTTGTTTGGTCAAATGTACTCTAGAAGTTGCTGAAAAGATGTTTCTTAAATGTTGTAACATTTAAACATTTAACTTAAAGTTAATCAGTTAACTTTAGGTAGGCAGGTTAGCCTCCATAATGTGGGTGGGCATCATATAATCAGCTGCAGGTCTTAACAGTGAAGATTGGGGACCCCTGAAGAGGAAGGAGTTCTCCCTCCAGATTGTAACATAGAAATTTTGCCTGACTTTCCAGACTTTGGACTCAAGACTTCCACACTGAGTTTTACCTGAGTCTCTAGTTACAATTTGGCATTTTTCTTATATATGGCACCCTTATGGGCGACCAGGGACATCTGTAGTTTGAGACTGTGTGTGTTGCCATTAGGAATAGGGTAAGTCAAATATCAGGTCATCTGCCTCCAACGATCCCAAGAAAACTTACTTGCACTGAACATGAACAAGTGATTTAGAAATTTTTGGACACTTCATACAGAAAATCAGCAGAGGCTCTACATTATTACGTATGTGTCTTATAGCAAATAACTTTACAATTCCTTCCAGATTAACTCTCTGTGAAGGCCCCCATTGCCTATCAATACTCTCCATCTCTCTCCACCTCTCTCTCTTAGTCTTGCCCAATGCAGTTCTATTTTGTGGATCAAATTTGCATGTCCCACTCATTTGTGTGCTCAAGAAAACAAACAAATCAACAAACAAAAACAAAAATAAGACTCTGAAGTTAATTGGACCTTTCTTAGAAGGCAGGTTAGTAACTTTGGGGTTGTATTTTGTGTTAGATGCAGCATATTAAAGTATTTCTAAAATATCTATATAAAACATTATATTCTTCTCTCTGTATATAGAAGAATTATTCTCTCTATATATATAGAATAATTCTTCTAAAAAAATTACATTCTTCTAGAAAACATCACATTCTTCTCAAGAATAGTTGTATTAAATAGAAGTTTCTTTATTTCATTACATCAAACATGCTTGGCGTAGTTCAATGAACAAAGAGATACAAAGTTGTGAAAAATTATCCTTCCATTTTCTGGCTTTGACTCCTGTCTGAAGGAATATGCTTTGGATTAGAGAGTATTACTGACAGAGACCATCTCCAGCTATAGATTATTTAATGGTTGTCCTGTTCTAAAATAGCACTATTAATAAGGGAACCACCAATGCATTTGCTTTACGTAATTAGAACTTGCAAGGTGAGATAAGTGTCAGTAATTAAAGTAAATTGGAATGTTTTCCTTGGACAAGGAGAGCTTTTATCCTATTTTTTTGAAACACATTAATCCCACTTCTACTTTCCTCCACATCAAAGGCTTGGGTCCTTACGATGACATTTACTCCTGCAAGCTCAGGTCTCGTTGACTGGCTCTGCCACAGGGAGTCACTAGAGACCAACTTGCTTTACTCCTGTCCCTAGGCAGGCTGTTTGATGGCTTTGGAGGTATTCATTAAGAGGCCAACTCATATTTTCCTGTCCAGAATAATTTTATCCCTGACAATATAGTATCATGTATTTTTAAAATGACAATCAACCAGGTGACTATCTAAATGTGGGTCAATAATTTACATGGATGCATGTATTCCCTCATTTCCTTTATAGTAATCTGTGAAGGAATTTTTTGGAAAGCATTCATCACAAATATTTAAGTTCCTTTACTTAAAAAGAAAAGCTAACCAGGGAAATCAGAGATATTTGTTGCAATTAAATACAGGGTATCCATAAAGTTTGTGTGCAATTTACAGCAGTAGTCTGTTTTAAATTGCACATGAATTGTATGGACACCCTGTATGTGTGTGTGTATATTTACAGAATACACGTATATACACACACAGACAGAACAGCTGAAGCAAAACTTGAGCCAGAGAGCACTAATTCTACAAGGTAATCAGGACACTAACTACAATAGATGCCAAATGCAGGCTAGTTCATCTAACACACAAACTACCTAATCCCCACCATTCCTGGAAAAGTGGTGTTATCCCTATTTTTCCAGAAAAGGAAACACAAATTCAGCAAAATTAAACGAATTGCCTTTAATCTTTTATTTTAATTGTTTTGGCTCTCTAGACTGTGACCCCCCTATCACAACACACTATTCCAAGGTTGAAAATAAAAAGTAACTTTCCTAAGTACCTTATAAAACAGTAAGCTGTCATTTGTTCTGTAAAGATTTAATTTATAATTGTATATTCTACCTCTTTCCAAAAAGGATGAGGAAATTTATTAAAGCTAATAGAATAAACTTAATAGGTCATAAAAAACAAAAGAAAACTAGGTGTAGGGAAAATAAAAGCAAAATAGATGATTCAATAGGGATAAAGGCACACTATTTACAAAAATTGTATTTCAAATTGACCCAACGATTTATGTAATAAAAAGAATTTTCCTTGAACTTTTAGTCCCAACATTAGATTGTACATTTCCAGTATTGCACATGTGCTTTTAAATTTTGTGCTTTTACTTCATGATTGAGCATCTAGTTGATCAACATATAATTATGGTACTGGGGCTAAAATATTGTTTCATGTACTCAGTATTTTTTTATCTTTGTCAATTCGTATTATATTTGTAGAATATTCATTTTACATCAAAACTAACTTTCAGTTTTCAATTTTGAACTGTTTTTAAAATAGGATATATATCTGAACTCAGGACAATATTTAAATAATTCCAGAAAGACATCAGTCAGGCAGTTCACCGTGTAAACCCAGATGGTTTTGTTGGCCAAAGATGAACTATTAGATCATAGGAAATGACAACCAGAGACAGGTGGAAACAGCCATTTGTTTGACTGGAGGCTAAAAAAAATGTGTTAATTTAGCACAGTGTGAAAGGTGACTAAAGAATGTCACTGAATAGTGTTCAAAAGATTAAATTTTACAAAAATCAACCCCTAAGACTTATCCATAGAAGTTCATGTTAGACATCCTGCACAGATGCTGGAGGTGAGTTGCAAATAGATCACTGCAAAAGAAACAGTTATTAACAAGATTTCCAGTGTCATGAAATTGAAAAAGTCTATTATCGACGACAACTTTTTCTTATTCTCAGAGAGATGTTTTTAAAAGGAAAGCATATGTGATATAAATACTTAATTTCCCTTTCTTTAAAAATCAAGAGTTTCCATTTGGGAAAAAATATCTCCAATGTCTCCACAACCTCTTTAATAAAATTGGTATAGAAATTCATCAAATGACATAATTGTCTAAGCTTGTCCAAGGTTCTGGGAACAAGCTTGTGTGTGTGTATGTGTGTGTGTGTGTATGTATGTATATACACACACACACATATATGTGTGTATATATATATATATATATTTATTTATTTAGCTAGTATTCATGCTTAGAGTAGTTCAAGAGCCAAAAACAACACCCATGAGGACGTCATGCTACCACAATCAAGGAAAGACTGGAATGGGTTTTAATTTCAATGCTGGTTACATACAGGGTATTTTGAAGGGACTTTTAAATTCAAATAACAGTTTGGTCTCTGATATAAGGAAATCCAGAATAGAAGAGTTCATTTTATCATTATTACTCATTTAGGGGGTTTTCATGTTTTCTATGGTATCATTATGACATTTCTCAATTTTGATTTTTCTTTTTTAGTTGGAACAAAAAAATTATAATTTTGAAGGTTTAGAAAATTTCAACTAATTTTCTCTGATCTGGGTTTATCAAAGTTGGCAAACAATGTGTTGTGAATTTCAAGGGAAATTAAATCTGTTTCTGATTTAGTTATATATTACTCATTGAAATACTATTTGGTAAAAATGCTTGATGTCCAGAAATCTTATGATCCATTTTATCATCTTTTTTATTTGATCCAGGAAGTTGATTTTCATGAGTAGTAAATAAAGTTTATGTCTAGAAAGATAAAACCAGTAGGTCTATCGATATGCTTATTATAATTTATGCCACCAATATTTCCAAGAAGATTTGATGTGGCTTATAATAAAAGAAATTTCAGTAAGGCAGTCAAAAATTAAGGTAAAAACTAAAATAAAAAGATGTACAGGAAGTTAAAAAATTATATGGGGAGAATTATATTAAAATATATTAAGTTTGTTCTTAGTTTCCCAACTATTAAGAAAAAGGCAAACCAAGTGATTTTGCTTGAAAGTAAAGTCTGGCACATTGCTTTACCATTATCATGGATAGTGCATGTGTCACATTACAAATGCAAAGCCAAGCAAAGAAACCAATAAACCAGGAACACCCTGTCTAGTAACAGTTCCCCAAATAAGTGTAAATTCAAGCCTTCTTATAGAGTACTTCCTAACAGGAATAGCTTCAGTGTTGTCTTTTGAAATCATGTGAGAATACTCTGTATTGTTTTTTAATTTTTTTCACTATGAACAACTAAATGAAAACTGGGTAATATTGGTAAAATTTTTCTTTAATTATTCAGTTTTTATTTGAATAGACTTTTTTTTTTTTTTTTTGAGACAGAGTCTCACTATGTCACCCTTGGTAGAGTGCTGTGCCTCACAGCTCACAGCAACCTCCAGCTCTTGGGCGTAGGCTATTCTCTTGCCTCAGCCTCCCAAGTAGCTGGGACTACAGATGCCCGCCACAATGCCCAGCTATTTTTTGGTTGCAGTTGTCATTTTTTTTTTTTTTTGTTTAGCATGCCCAGGCCAGGCTCGAACCCACCAGCCTCAGTGTATGTGGCTGGCACCCTACTCACTGAGCTATGGGTGCTGAGCCTGGATAGACATTGCTAAAACCTAAACTTCTTTGACATTTTTCTTTCTTTCTTTTTTGCATGTAAAGTAATTTTCTTTCAATAACACTATTGTCGTGGAATTGTCCTGTTCTACTTACCCATTATGGGTTCTAAAAATTTAAAAAAAACACTTTTTGTGTTTGTTAATTGCAAAAGTAATATACCCCTCATTACAGAAAAGTAAAGAATGTCTACATTAAGTAAAGACAACATGCAAACAAACAAACATCTCATAATTTTACTTGTCTTCAGATAATCATTAATAATATTTTGGGGCTGGGTATGGTGGCTTGAGCTTCTAAACCTAGCACTTTGGGAGGCCGAAGTGGGGAGATTGCTTGAGGCCAGGCATTCAAAACCAGCCAGAGCAAGAACAAGACTTTGTCTCTACAAAAAAATAGAAAAATTATCTAGTTGTAGTGGCATATGCCTGTAGTTCAGCTATATGAGAGGCTGAGTCAGAAGGATCGCGTGAGCTCAGGAATTTGAGGTTACAGTGAACTATGATGACACAACTGCACTCCAGCCTGGGAGATAGAACAAGACCTTGTCTCAAAAAAGAAAATAAACATTTTGGTATATATATTTCTCAACTGTTGTAAGTGTGTGTGTGTGTGTGTGTGTGTGTTTGTGTACCCGCATGTGTGTATTTTGCAGCAGAAAGCTTAATGTATTTTATCTGTTAAAACCAATGAAACCTGAATTTAGGTTATTGAGATAAAAACAAACTGCAGAAATTTATTAATTTTACTGAATTAAGTATTGGTAGATTTTATTTGCTATGTGATGTTTGGGAAGTACAACTTAAGAAATTTGACAGATAAACTCTGAATTTATATAATGGCAAAAACAACATACACCAATGATTTGAATTACTTATCTGTAGAGAAGATAACAGTTTTTGAAATTAAAAATGAATGAAATAACTAGGTTAAGCTATTTTATTTTTTTCCTCCCCTTTCTCTGATCTTCACTGGTTTTTCATTCTATAATCTTCCCCTTCCCTTTGCATTCTCTCTTCCTTCTTCCCTACTTTATATTTTCCTGTAGCATTATCATCTTCTAACTTCCTATATAATTTACTTATTTATTCTATTCATTATATTTTTCCCACTAATAAAATATAAATTCGTGAAGGTTGCTGGGTTGTTTTTTTTTCTTCTGCTGCCACCTGACTTTGTTTTTTTTTTTTTTAATTATTTTTTTATTGTGTCATAGCTGTGTACAATAATTCAGTCATGGAGTACATTGTGTGGGCTTCACATATAATCGGAGATATTTTTATCAACCTGATTGATATAACATTCATGATATTTTCTCATTTACTATGTGAAAACATTTTTGATCCGTATTCACTTATGTGTGTATAGAGAGCAGGGCCCAAATGAATAATTACAAAATGTGGATCAGTTCAACATTTTTCTCTGAGTATTTGACATTTTTGGAATAGACTAATTGATGAAGAGAATTCTTTAGACTTTCAGGAGTGACAATTTTGTGGCAAATATACCATTACTTTCCTCTCCCACTGAATATCAGATGTTACAGCATTCCCAACAATTTCAATTCTACTCAATTACAACATTCTTTTTTATTTCACTTGAGCACATACAATCCTGATTAAAGTAGTGTTCCAGAAAAACATTAACAATTAAAAAGTGTTGCACCATTTGCCATCTGGTTAGAAGGTGGATACATACATACTTCAGGATAATCTTGCTGGTAATTTTAGAATTTTCATTTGCTAATACATTCTTGTTTTCTATAATTTATTAATATATTCAGTTCTCTTGGGTGTGGGACACAATTATAAGAAGGACTTTACCTAAGAAATGCAATCAGTGTAACCTAATTCTTTGTACCCTCAATGAATCCTAAATAATAAGAACAAAATTCAATATATATATATTTAATAAACTTTTGAGTACCCATTGTGTTTTATTACTCTGCTAAACATTCAGGATAAAAATGTCAATATGACATATTTCTTACCTTTAAGAATAAAGAGATGGAAGAAGTTAGGAATGGTTTCATTCATCCATTCATACCTTCAAAAATATTTATTTAGTGCTAATCACGTGCAGCCAAGTCTTTGGCCAGATCAATGTCCTAAAACATTTCATCTATCTTTTTTTCTAGTCATCTCATAGTTTGGGGTCTTACACTTACATCTTTATTCCATTTTGAGTTGCTTTTGTATATCAGGAGAGAGAGGAGTCTAACTCAATTTTTCTGCCTATAAATATCCAGTTTTCCCAGTACCATTTATTGAATAAACCACCCTTTCCCCAATGAATGTTCTTGGTGCCTATATTGAAAATCAGTTCCCTGTAAATATATAGATTTACTTCTGTGGACTCTATTCTGTTTCTTTGATCTATCTATTTTTATCCAGTACCATGATATTTGGTTTCTATAGCTTTGTATTATATTTTGAAGCCAGGTAGTGTGCTGTTTCTAGCTTTGTTCTTTTTGTTCAGGATTGCTTTGACTAGGGATCTTTGTGGTTCTCCAAATTTTAAGATTTTTTTTTCTATTTCTGTGAAAAATATCATAGGTATTTTGATAGAGATTGCATTGAATCTATAGATCACTTTTGGTAGTATGGTTATTTTCACAATATTAGTACTTCTAATATCCAATATCCTCAAGGAACACGGATGCAAAAATACTTAACAAAATCCTGGCAAACTGAATTCAATAACATATTAAAAAGATCATGTACCATGATAAGGTCAGATTCATTCTAGGAATGCAAAGATGATTCAACATACACAAATAAAAAATGTTACATATTATATCAACAGAATGAAGGACAAAAATGGTATGTTCATTTCAACAGAAAGAAAAAGCATTTAATAAAATTCATATTGAAAACTGTCAACAAGTCCAGAATAAACATACTTTAACACAATAAAGACCACATATGACAAGCCCACAGTCAACATTTCACCAAAGGGGCAAAAGCGGAAAGCTTTTCATGTAAGATAAAACAAGGATGCTCATTTTCACATTTGTTCAGCACAGTACTGGAACACCTAATGAGAGAAATCAGGGAACAGAAAGAAGGAAAGAATATCCAAATTGGAAAGAAAGACATCAAATTGTCCCTCTATGCAGACAGCATGATCTTATACATGGAAAAACCTAAAAGCTCCACCAAAAAATCTTAGAACTAATAAATAAATTGGTTAAAATTGCAAAATACAAAATCAACATACCAAAATCAGTAGCATTTGCATATACCAACACAGCTACTGATTTTTGTTGTGTCCTTGTCAGGTTTTGATATGAGGGTCTTGGAGGCCTGGTAGAGTAAGTTTGAAAGAATTCTCTTTTCTTCAATTTCCTGATAGATTTTAAGAAGAATTGGTATTCTTTAAAAGTTTAATAGAATTCAGCTGTAAAGCCATGGGGTCTCATACCTTTCTTTAATGGGAGAATTTTTATTATAAATTCAATCTCATTACTTATGAATGGTCTATTTAGGTTTCATACTTCTTGGTTCAATCTTGATTGGTTGGTTCCTTAGAAATCTGTGGTAGAAAATTTATGAATTTATGCTAGATTTTCTAATTTGTTGGCATAGAAACTGTTCATCATAAACACTAATGAGTCTTCATATTTAAGTCGTATTATTCATAATGCCTCCTTTTTCTTTTCTGATTTATTTGTGTCTTTTATTTTATTTTTTCTTAGTGTAGCTGACCACACTATTGATTTGGTTGACCTTTTTTAATTTTTCAGTCTCAATTTTGTTTATTTCTGCTCTGATCTTTATTATTTCTTTTCTCCTACTAATTTTAAGTTTGCTTTCTTGTTGCTGTCTAGTTTCTTGAGGTGAATGATTAGGTTCTTTGTTTATTGCTATAAAGTTCCTTCTTAATACTGTTTTCGCTGTATCCTATAGGGTTTGGTATATGCATTTCTATTTTAATTTGCTTCAAAATTTTTTACATTTGCTTCTTAATTACTTTGTTGATCTATTGGTCATTCAGGAAGATATTGTTTAATTTTCATGTCCCTGTGAAATTCTGAGAGTTTTCCTTGTTATTGATCTATTGTTTTATTACTTTGTGGTAAGAAACAATACTTGACATAATTTTAGTTCTTTTAAATTTGTAGAGATTTGTTTTATAGCCTAATATGGTCTATTTTGGAGAATATTCCATGTGCTGATGATAAGAATCTGTATTCTGCAGCTGTTGGATGAAATGTTCTGTAAATACCTGTTATGCCCAACTGGTCAAATGTGTAGTTAAAATCCAGCATTTCTTTGTGGATTTTCTGTCTTGATTATCTGTCCAGTGCTGACATTGGTTTATATTTATATGTTGAAATATCTGTTATTATATTAGAGTCCATTTGTCTCTTTAGCTTTAATAATATTGGCAAGTATTTATTTGGGTGCTCCAATATTGGGTGCATGTATATTTATAATTGTTATATCCTCTTGCTGAATTTATTCCTTTATCATTATAGAATGACTTTTGTATCCTTTTATAGTTTTTGATGTAAAGCCTCTTTTATCTGATATAAGTACAGCTACCCCTGTTTGCTTTTGATTTTTGTTTGCATGGAGTATTTTTTTCCATCCCTTCACTTTCAGTCCATATGTGTTTTTATGGGTGAAGAGAGTTAGAGGTTTTTTTTTTTTTTTTTTTTTTTTAGGCATTATATTTGGATTATGCTTTTTGATCCACTCAAGCAGTTTATATCTCTTATGTAGGGAATTTAATCCGTTTACATTTATTTTATTATATTTTATTTTTTTTTTTGAGACAGAGCCTCAAGCTGTCACCCTGGAAAGAGTGCTGTGGCATCACAGCTCATAGCAAACTCCAATTCCTGGGCTCAAGCAAGTCTCTTGCCTTCGCCTCCCAAGTAGCTGGGACTACAGGCACCCGCCACAACGCCCGGCCATTTTTTGTTGCAGCCATCATTGTTGTTTGACGGGTCCGGGCTGGATTTGAACCCACCAGCTCAGGTGTACGGCGCCTTAGCCCATTGAGCCACAGGCACCGAGCCATTAATCGGTTTACATTTAAAGTTATAACTGATAGCTGAGTACATATCCTGGTCATTTTTGCTAATTGTTTTCTTATTGTTTTGTTTATTCTTTATTCCTTTTTCCTCTCCTATTGTTTATCATTATGGCTGATGATTTTCTGTAGTGACAAAGTTTCTTTTCTCTTTCTCCTTTGTGTATTTACTCTACCAGTGGGTTTTGTAATTTCGTGTGTTTTCATAATAGTGACTGTCTTTTTTCCTCTTCCAAATGAAAGACTTTTTGATCATTTCTTGAATGGTCAATTTAGTGGTGATGAATTCAGTTGATCTCTTGGCTTGGTGAGACTTTTTATTTCTGAAGGATAGGGTATAGTATTCTTGGCTAGCAATTTATTTTTCTTTTAGTGCTTTGAGTCCATCATTCCATTCTCTCGTGGACTGTAAGGTTTCTGTGGAGAAATCTGTTATTAGTCTAATGAAGATTTCCTTTCTCGTGATGACACTTTACTCCTGCTGCCCATGGAATTCTCTTTGTTTTTGACTTTTGACAATTTGACTATATTGTGCCATGGAAATGACCTTTTTGGGTTGAATTTATTTGGGGACTTTGGGCTTCCTGGTGACAGATGTCCATATCTCTCTCTAGACTTGGGAAGTTTTCAGCCATTATTTCATTAAACAGGTTTTCTACTACCTTTTCCCTTGTATTCTCCTTTTGAAAATCCCATAATTAAAGAATTGTTCATTTAGTAAAGTCTCGTAAGTCTTATTGTCTTTCTTTACTCTTATTTTCTTATTTCTCTCTCTAACAGGGTAATTTCAAACAACCAATCTTGAAACTCAGAGATTCTTCCTTCTACATGATTAAGTCTGTTGTTCAAGCTTTCTATTATCTTTTTTATTGCATTCTTCACCTGCAAGATTTCTACTTGGTTCTTGTTTATGATTTTCACCTATTTGTTATATTTCCCATTCATATTATGCCTTTTTCTTCTTTTGAGACAGTCTCACTATGTCACCCTCCATAGAGTGCGGTGCCATCACCGCTTACAGCAACCTCAAACTCTTGGGCTTAAGTGATTCTCTTGCCTCAGCCTCCCAAGTAGCTGGGACTACAGGCACCCGCCACAATGCCCAGCTAGTTTTGTTGCAGTTGTTATTGTTCTTTAGCTAGCCTGGGCTGGTTTTCAACCCTCTGGCCTGGTGCCGTAACCACTGTGTAATAGCCACCAAGCCTATGCCTTGTTTTCTTTATTTCATTGAATTATCTATTTGTCTTTTCTTTTCTTTCTTTCTTCTTTTTTTTTTTGAGATAGAGCCTCAAGCTGTCACCCTCAGTAAGTGCCATGGCATCACAGCTCACAGCAACCTCCAGGTCCTGGGCTTAAGTGATTCTCTTGTCTCAGCCTCCCAAGCAGCTGGGACTATGGGTGCCCGCCACAATGCCCAGCTATTTTTTGGTTGCAGTTGTCATTGTTTGGCAGGCCCAGGCTGGATTCAAACCTGCCAGTTCTGGTGTATGTGTCTGGCGCCCTAGCCGCTTGAACCACAGGTGCCGAGCCTATTTGTCTTTTCTTGTATCTCATTTTGTTTCTTTAAGATTATTACTTTGAATTCCTTTTCTTGTAATTTGTTTATTTACTTTTTATTGAGCTCTGTTAATAGAGAGCTACTTTGTTCCTTTGATGGTATCATATTTCCTTGTGTTTTTTATGTTTCTCATATCCTTGTGTTGATGTTTATACCACTGGTGAAATA
This sequence comes from Perodicticus potto, assembly GCA_963574655.1. Lineage (NCBI taxonomy): Eukaryota > Metazoa > Chordata > Mammalia > Primates > Lorisidae > Perodicticus > Perodicticus potto. The sequence continues at coordinate 29,364 of CAUYRH010085406.1, forward strand.
ATCACCTCATCCAAACTTTCTAGAGTGACTTTTATAAGGAATGACTTCACCTATACTTGAGTTTTATTATGCCATTGGAAAGGGTGCAGTGACTATCTCTGGATGTGTACAGTGATATAGTCTCCATGCAGCTGCTTCAGCTGTATTCCTTATCAATAATAACTATGGGTGCTTCAGGGGTCTGGGCTGTAGAAGTTTGTGGAAGTAGTCATGGTAGAATAGGTTGTTAATGTCCTTGGTATCAAGGGCTTTTGGAATCTTCCTATTCTCATTTTCCCATAATGGGGAGACTTAGCAGAGGAGACCCCTGTTGATGTTAGGTCTGACAAGGCCTACAAGCAGCTGTTATGGCACTGAGTTTGAGGTAAATATATTTGAAGTGGCTGTGGAACCAAGGACTTATGTTTAGGGTCTTGTAAATCTACTGTGACACTGGATTTGTTCTTTGTGACTCTATTGGATTGAGGTTGCCTACAGAGTCAGGATTTGTGCCTCTGGGGTACTCCCTAGAATCCCAGTTCCACAGGGCTGAGTTGTAGCTGTGATTCTACCCTTGCAGGGAACAGCTCTGGCCCAACTCCAGAGAAAAAGGGGTACTCTTGAAGTTTGAATCTGGGCAGCAGGGTATAGCTTCAAGTAGAGAACCTGAGTCAATAGACCTCAGTGGCAACCTGGGTCCCAGTGGGGTGGCACCATATAATAGTGATTTTAGACCCTGAGATGGTGGGGCTCATCAGTATTCTAGGCTCTGTGAGGCCAGGTGCTTCAGCAGCAAGTACTTCAGAAGGGCAGAGCAACACTGTCATTTGGGACAGGGGTGATACAGCAATGACTCCATTTTCTAGGGAGAAGGGTGTCTCAGTATCTTAGACTCTCAGGACCAGTCCAACTCCAGGGTGTTATAGTTATTTGTCCTATAGCATAGGGCGTCTCAGGCTAGCTCTTGCTCTGTTTCACTGGACTGTGGGTTACAATATTTTTTCAGTCTTGGGATGCACATTTGCTGAAATTTGCCAGGGCACTGATTTCCCAGGAGCTGATGTGCTACTTCAAGCTCAGGCCTGGGGTGTGTGACTATTCTGGGAAGACCAGGCACTCTTTTCCTGGGATGTATGGAAGCACTTCAGCTTAGTTTAGTTAGTGGGTCACATGACCACTTTGAGTGACCATGTCACCCGTATTCTGTGATATAGGGAGCTTCTTCAATTTAGTCATTGGGAGGCATTACTGCTCTGAGTAGCCAAAGTACTATTTTCCCAGGAAGTAGGGTCCTGCTTCAACTCTAGTCTGAGGAGGTGGGAGAAGGGGTAAGTGGAGTGGCTCCCTTTCTGTTTGACCCCACAGAGAAGGGTATACCAGTTTGGCTTGGTGATGTCAGGGCTGGATGATGTGGTGGCAGCTTAACCTCAGGGATGAAGGAGAGCTACAAGTACTTCCCTCAGAGCAAGATACTTTATGGTTATAGTTACAGTTCCAAGATGGTGTAGCCATGTGGGCCACAGGAGTAGGGCATAGTTTTAACTCCTTCTCAGCAAGGGGATAGAGCTATCTGGACTCCAGGTAGCTCCTTCACCTGAGCTTAGTTCCTTTGAGGGCTACAGGGTACCCCAACAGTGAGGTTTTCAAGTGTTGAAGGTGTTGATGGGAGTTTCTGAAATTCTCTTCTCCTGGTTACCAACTGATCTTAGTTGGGGAATGTGGTGGTGGAGACCTGGTATTTCCTTTTATTCTCTGTGCTATGATCCTGAGTTTCTGTGCTCACTAAGGTTTCTATTACTCCAGTGATGCACTCAAAAACTCTCCCTCGGTTATTTTCATTAATATGTAGGTGTTTAGGGAAGATGGTGGCAGAGACGGTCCCATAGCCCATCTCTCCCCGGTCAGCAGGTGAGAGGGAGGGAGCGCTGGATCTTTCCCTGTGTGAATTATTGGAGTGGATGGGCAGCTGGAGATGCACAGCGATTTGGTGGATTGTTGTGTTTGAAATATAGTTCATAACCACGGAAACTGCTGCAAACTGCTTCCCCCTGCCTGGCGGAGGGGCAGCCGGCCCCTCCCACAGGGAGGAGAGCAGGTTGCAACTCACAAAACCTAATTGGAAAAACTTCCACCGAAGCATGGATCTCAGAGTTTGACGACTAGAAAAGCGTGCTGCTAGGATTCATGGAGACCTGGGCAGCCCAAGCGTGAGCCGGTAACAAACATATTGGAATGTCCAAAATGGCGAGTGTTTTTCCCCCAGATCATTGGGAATAGGTGTTCCATCAGTGCTATCCCAGAGGTGGAACCCTGGTGAGGTCTGACTGAGCAGGGGGCGCGGGACTCTGGGGTGTGGAAAAGACACTTTGAGCTGTGGAAGGTGGCGAAAAGGGCCCTGAACACTCCAGCCAGAGAAAAAGCCGCAGGTCAAAGTGGCAGCACCAGCCCCGTGGGAGCTCCCTCCCCTTCAGCCGCTGCAACTGCTGCCAGCCGCAGCCATAGTAGCCGCCCGGCTGCCACGAACCGCAAGGATCGTCAGCTTCTCTCCTGCGGTCACAGCGAGCTCCCCTCTTGCAGCTGATTGCAGTTGCCGGATTGCAAGAGAGCGGGAGGGCAGAGCAGAGAGTTCTGGGAAGACTGGGCTCGTGCATCTAAGTTGGAGGTCGGATGGGAATGTCATTTGGAGCTGAGCACCCAAAATAAAGCACCTTTTCCAATGCAAACCGGGGAAGAAACTACAAAAATGGCCTCTGGCCAGTCAGAGTGGTTTCCATAGCAACAATATAATTGGTGAATCACATAGAAGCCTGAGAACCACACACAGCACCATCTGGTGTCCACAAAGTATATTGCAGTACAAATTAACTCCACTTAAGTTGACGTCACCTGAGACATAAAGACCTTTATTTCTATATATACACAAGAATAATATTTTTGAGGTTGGTTTTGTTTTTTGTTTTTTTAAATTGAATATCCTTTTCTTGGAGGTGCCATTGATAAATAATTTTTTATTTCACTCTCTTTTCTTATGCTATTTTTATTATCTTCTGTTCTCAATTGTACATTCCTTCTTCCTCTCCTGTTTTAATTTCTTTGCTCTCTCTCCCCTTCCTCTTCTTCCCTTCTTATAGATTCTAAGAGTGCTCTCATCACATTTATTAGAGGCTTTTCTTTTTCTGTTTTCTCAAGTATTTTACAAGTATCATTTTTATTGTAGAATTCTTTTTTTGTTGTTGTTGGTCTTAGCTGTTGTTCTTTGATTGGTTGTTTGTTTGCTATGTTTTGTCTGTATGTTGATGTTTCTGACTATGGGTGCATCTGTGGGCTTGCATGGCTGGTAGCCCTTTTATGAGTCTATTAGTCCATTTGCTCTCAATGGGATTGGTGTTTTAAATGTTTTCCTTACCACCTTGATCCTTCAGTCCACCCCCTACCCTGGTTTGGAAGGCTAGAAATCCAACTCATCCAGAATCCCGATTGTTTGCATCTGCATTTGGTCTGGAACTGTTGAACTGTAAAGGCTGCAGTCACCACCCCAGTTCCTAGGTGGAGGGCTGGTCAACCACAACCGGTGAAGTTTCCAGTCCAATTTCACTGACCTGCTCATACAGCTAAAAACTGGAAAAAAAAACATGGGGCGGAGCCAGCGGAAAAATTCTGGCAACATGAATAAACAGAACGGTGCAACTCCCCCCCAAAATGACAAACCATCCAATCCAGACGTTCCCATCGAAAAACAGATAGCGGAGATGTCTGAAATCGAATTTAGACTCTGGATTGCAAACAAGATTAATAAAATGGAAACAAAAATGGAGGTAGAGATTATAGGATTAATTCAGAAGATGACTCAAGAATTCAACCAATTCAAAGACAAAATGACCAAAGACCTCGACACATTGAGACCAGAAGTTGCAACCTTCAAAGATATGAGAAATACAGTAGAAGCCCTCAGCAACAGAATAGAGCAAATAGAAGAAAGGATTTCTGACACCCAAGACAGAGATTTTGAATGCTCCCAAATGCTTAAAGAGATAGAGAAATGGAAGGCAAACGGATCATTCTCTCAAAGAGCTCTGTGATAACTCAAAGAAAACCAATATTTGTCTAATAAGGATACCTGAAAACGATGA
>CAUYRH010085407.1:0-17011 GCA_963574655.1 Perodicticus potto
GGAAGGAAGGAAGGAAGGAAGGAAGGAAGGAAGAAAGAAAGCAAGAAAGAAAGAAAGAAAGAAAGAAAGAAAGAAAGAAAGAAAGAAAGAAAGAAAGAAAGAAAGAAAGAAAGAAAGAAAGAAAGAAAGAAAGAAAGAAAGAGTCTGACCCTGTAGGGTATTAGGCTCTTCCTTTGCAGATCTCACTTCCTACATCTCAAAACCATGGGCCATGGCCATGCCTTCTGTTCACAGTAAACACAATTGCAGAGAAGTTTAGTAAATGAGTGAAACATCACTGTCTGGCGGACCTCTCATTTGTTTCCAATGTCATGTGTTTCCAAGTTCCATTTAGATTCTATCATATCTCCCAGAAGTTCTTGTCTCTCTGTGGGTCTAGGATTCTTCCATTAAATCATACCAGTTGGCATAGAGGGTCTCCGAAGTGCCAGTTCTCAGACTTTAAGACGCTCTTATCTCAGAACCAGCCTGGCAGCTGGGCCCAGGTCCCCTGCAGCTAAAGGCTGAGCTTCCCTGGCCCTGTCACAGAAGGAGCACAACTCGGTGCTGATCACACACCGTGGCAGTTAACAGAAATTAAAAATTTATATTTGACTTGAGAGCCTCTCTGGGTAATTTTGTAGGAGTTCTTCTGTCCTGATTGTTTTTCTTAGATTAAAATTTTTTGCCAGCATTCCAAGGGCATACACTCACTCCTGCGCGGGGCCCCGTAATGAGCGGGAGCGCCACTTCGGAGTCAAACTCTGCCAAGTCTAATACTGAGAGTAGGTGAATGAGATTTGACTGCCTCCTAAATTGAATGTCTGTGGGATTTCTTGGACCTGAAACAGAGCCCAGAACAAGGTCTGTATAGTAACATTCACTAGGTGTCAGTGTTTGACAAACTTGTCTTGCCAGCGTCATTAGTGGAATGTTCATTTTGGCACAAATTGTCTATGGAAAATGCAATTAGGAAAAACTTATGCAAGTAGCAATTAGAAACTGAATAACCTGCCTTATTCCTTTTATCCAGATTACACTTGGCCACTAAGCTGAAATAAAGCTCTGTTGGAAGGAATAGCTTGCAGACCATCACAGTAGCCTCTGGAGCTCATTGTCTGCGTGAAGAGTGGGACGAGCAGGCAAGGCTTGCCCTTGGTGCTTGCCTGCTTCCTCTTGCTGACAATCTTTTATCTTTTTTTCCAGAGCCCGTCCTGTGAATGTGTTCTCCAGACTTCCTTCCTTGGCTGTAGGCTTGCACTAAGGCAAGGAAAGGACAATTGCTTCCGAAGAGCGTCATTTTAACACGGATGCAGCCTTGACAAGCATTGAGCGGCTCTAAGACAGGGAGGTAATAATATCTGCCCCCTTTGTGAGTGGCAAGGTGCCAAAGAAACACATTTGCTCATTCATTTGATGCATTTGACCTTCAGCAACAGATTGAACACATACAATGTGCCACATATTTTTCTAGGTGCCACAGAAATAATAGCAAACAAAACAGACACATACCCCTGACTTTGTGGTGGGAGAAGACAGAAAATAAACCAAAAAGTAAATGTATGGCACGCTGACACTCATAAATTCCATGGAAGATGCTAAAGAGGGAAAGGAGAGGGTGAGCTCCTCGTGTAAAAGGTGGCAGATACCATTGAGTAGATGGCTCTTTAGAAGATGGCTCTACTACAAACTGGCTAGGTGGCAGATACCACTGAGTAGATGGCTCTATAGCAAAACCTTAAAGAGGGGTGGAGGTGGCACCCATCTGAGGGAAAAGGCATCCAGGCAGAAGAAACAGCAAATGCAAGCACCTGGAGGAATGAGGGCTTCCCCACTGCAGGGGGGTCCAGAAAGAAGCAAGGTCAGTGCAGCTGGAGAAGGGATCAGGGAAGTATCCAGTCCTCCAGGGTGGAGGTCTTGGCTCTGGTAAGGATGGGCGTTTACTCTGGGAACCATTGGAGCATTCTGAGCAGAGACGGGAACATGTCCTGACATGAATGTGGACGAGAACTTTGTCAGGGACATTCTCCAGGATTGTGAAGGGAGAAACAAAGAGACCACTTAGGAAGCTATTATAATATTCAGCTGAGGTGATCAGATCACGGTGCTAAGAAAGGAAAAGATTTGCAATATATTTGAATGTATAATTTAAAAAGACTTGCCAGTGGATTGTTTCTGGGATTTGGAAAAAAGGAGGAGTCGGGAATAATTCAGAAAACTTTGACTTGAGCTACTGGTGTTGACATTTCCTGAGATGGAAGAGACCTGGGGCCTTGGGGGGCAGCGTGGCAGAGGGAAGATTGCAGCTTTGGACTTGCCAAGTTTTATATGACTCTTAAATGTTGAAAAGAATATATTGAGTAGGCAATTTTTTACTTTTTTTTTTTTGAGACAGAATCTCATTACGTTGCCCTTGGTAGAGTGCCATGGCATCACAGTTCACAGCAACCTCAAACTCTTGGCCTTAAGCGATTCTCTTGCCTCAACCTCCCAAGTAGCTGGGACTACAGGCATCTGCCACAACGCCGGCTATTTTTTGGTTGCAGTTGTCATTGTTGTTTAACAGACCCGGGCCAGGCTCGAACCTGCCACCTTTGGTGTATGTGGTCAGTGCTCTACTCACTGAGCTACAGGCGCCAAGCCTGAGTAGGCAATGTTATATATAGCGTGTCCCAAAAGTTGCCCGTAAAGTCACCATACATGGGGAAAATGGGAAGTTGCAGTTAAATGTTCCTTTATTTATAAACTATTCATTATAAAATTTTATAAAATATTTACAAAATAATCTTTACATGTTGGCCATGTCTACAAAATTTTGCAATGAATATTTTGTAATTAAAGGTAAATATTATTTAGCTACAGTTTCCCATCTTCCTTTTGTATGGTGGTTTTCGGGGCAACATTTGGGACACAATGCACAATTATAGAGCTCAGGGAAATGGTGTGGGACGGGGATATAAATCTGGAAATTGTCAGCATACAGGTAGAATCTAAAGTTCATAAGTGACACGATTACCAAGAAAGGGACTGTAGACAAAGGAGAGATCAGGTGTAAGGACTGAGTCCTGGGACACAGCCACTTAACAGGTTGGGCAATGGAAAGGAACTGGCAAAACTGAGGACAAATGGTCAGAGAAACAGGAGCAAAACATGGATTAGTGGGGCTCTCCAAATTTAGGGGAAAGAGGGTCCAGGGAGGATGGAGGCATCAGCTGTGGATCAAGAAGCAAGACTCCACCAACAAGAGTGGAGGAGGTGACTCAAGAAAAAGTTATTTCTAGATGCTGAGTTAGGAATCTTCTAGTACAGCCCTTTCTCCAAGCTTACAGTCAACATACGTTCATTATGTGGGACACTGCTAACATTTAAAAATTAAAATATGATTTTTGTTTTACTAATGTTTCCTTCCTGACTGCATAACTTAAACTATGCTTGCCCTTCACCTTAGCCATTCTTGCATGTTCATTGCCAGTGTGCACAGACAGACACAGAGTTGTCTCTGGGAGTATAAGTGTTGGCTCACACGTGCTTCAGCGAAAGCCCTAGGTCTCCATAACATGCTCCCCTTCTGTCTTCCATAGGGATGTCTGTTACTATTATACCCACCCTCACAGACAAGCCTTTAACGCATTAAGAATCCTCAGCGTCTCAACATTTGAAAGAACAAACTTGATACATGAGAAGGGAGATGTAATACTATGATAAAGCATTTGATTCCATTAATTATTAACTCAAGATATCGTTACTCCTCCCCAAACATGCTAAGACTAAGTCAAAATGCGTTTCTTTTCTTCTTTTTGTAATGTGGCCAAGTTTTGTATAAATATTTTGACCAGATTATGGTAAAGATGTAAACAATTTAATTTAAAAGTAAATATATTACAAGAACATTGAAAGAGCTCTCAATGGTCAAAATGGAACAATTGGAGCAAGAAAATAAATTTCAATAGCATTGAATTATAATCCATAGAGTAAAATAAATATCCACGAGTCATACTATTGCAAATCAACAACTGAATAAATGTATCTATGCTGTTGCTTTTGTTATACAAATAGAGAAATAACCGTTTGTTACTTTCTTCATTTAACATTTTTTTGGATGATCTGACTATATAGATATAATTATTTGACCCCTTAATTTCTTTTTTGTTTTTTTTCATTTCTGAATTCATTTTTTTAAATTTTATTGTCTTTATTGTTAAATCATAGCTGTGTACAATAGTGCAATCAAGGGTGACCCCTTCATTTCTAATTTATGCTAGTATTTCACCAGTTTCTTATTCTTCATCTTTTTGGAGAGAAACACCTAGATTTTCTTCAACTTTCCACTAACATTAACCATGCTGTACAAACATCCTTGAATATATCATTACAGACCTCTATGAGAATATTTCTCTGGAATATGTATATGACAGTAGAATCTCATAGGTCACGGAAGAAATGCATATTCAATTCCACTAAGCACTTCCAAATTGCTTTCCAGGATGAGTACATCAGATTATATTTTCACATGCAGCACACAAGCTTCCCATCCTGTCACAGTTTTGCCAATACTTGATATTATCCACCTGTCCATGCCTTGTGGTTCTGAAGGGTGTTGTATTATTTTCCATTACCAATATAATAAATTACCAGAAATTTAATGGTTTAAAATAACTCAAATTTATTATCTTACAGCCCTGAAAGTTGGAGTTCAGTATCAGTCTCCATGGACTAAAATGAAGGTGTGAGCAGGGATCCATTCCCTTCCGGAGGTTCGAGGGCAGTATCTGTTTCTTTATCTTTTTGGATTTCCCGGAGGCGGCCTCTATTCCTCAGATCATAGGCCCTTCTTCTATTTTCAAAGCCAGCACTGTATCATTTACAAATCTTGCTCACTCTAACTTTGCTACTGCTCTCTTAGAAAGACTCTGAGGATTACATTGAGACACTATGTGAGACATTGCTAACTTAGATAACTCTGAATGATCTCTCCATCCAACATCCTTAACCTAATCACATCTGCAGAGTCCCTTTGCCATATAAGGCAGCATAGCCATAGATTCCTAGGATTAAGATGTATACATCTCTGTGGGGCCATTATTTGGGGGCAGGGAGAGGGTATTGCTCTGCCTACCACAGATGATACCTTTGAGAGAATTATAAAAAAAATATATAAGGATGGTATTCTACATCAAATCTCTATGGGCTTTTTCTTTCACTCACACACTGCACTGTCACAAGCCCCTCATTTGCTGTATGATAAGGACATCAGAGAGCAAGTACAGAAAGGACTTACACAAGGATACCGATTCTTCAAACTCATGTAAGTCAAACCAGTTTCTAAGAAAGTCTGCCAGTTCCCAAACAATTTACAGATGGATAGTGAAGCAGAAATGAATGGACCTGCTTCCAGCTTTGAAGTCACAGATTTAAATGAGGAGACTCTTAATCGTTGAGTTTTCAAATTTAGTGTTATGGATCAGATTTACAAAATTCACAAGCATTACACAAATTTACAAGTATTTGCTGTTTCATCCTTGAAAACAAAATTATTCTTCTAAATGTGTATGCAGAACTTCACATTATTCTCTTCACATTATTCACATTATTCTCTTCACAGTATTCACATTATTCTCTTCACAGTATTCACTATACTTTAAAGGTATAGTCAGAACCTAAGAAAGAAAATCTTAGCCTAGAGCATCAGTCTTCATTTTTTTTTTCTTTTCTTTAGAATATGAAGTCTCTTTAATACAAAATCTAAAATTATCAGGCTTAAAACCAAGCTCTCTGGATGAAACAGGGGGTAGAGACCCAAGAACCAGGCCTACACATTCTTGTTTCCTTTGTAGGATAGCTAATGACATCTCTGGGGGTTCCTAAGCTTTGAGCATTACAGCTCGCCTAGAGGATAGAGGATAAACAAGTGAAATATAGATATTTTTAGATGTGCAATGAACTTACTTTGGAAGAAGGAGGCTTATTAGGCTTTGTCAGTGAGAGAAGAGCATCCTGCTTAGAACAGAGAATTTGGAAGAGATGTTCATGAAATATTAACCAAAATATAGACAGGTTGAATTTTCTAATAGGGACAAGTTTGCAACTAGAAACACCTTTGTAACTGGCTTGTTGGGAGGGTAAATTTGAAGGGTAAGCTCTATATTACCTGTTATGAATAATATGTTGTAAGATGGAGCAATTAGAAATATTAAATACAAAGTTCTAATGAGTGTGTTAAAACGTATGGTATAGCCAATCAGATTCTCAAGATATGGAAATGTACAATATCTCTGTCACTCTAATCATTTTCTAGCTTCCTGTTGATAATGCTCTAAGTTCCCATCTCCCACTTTCTAAATCCTCCCTCTCATCTCATTATTCCTACAGTTCAATGATTGCTATTCCATCCGAACAAACCCATACCCTAATGTGTGCTCTGCCTTGCACAGTATATCCATTGTCTGCCTGTGTCCCATTCAAACTGAATTTGAATACATCTATGGTCTTTCCTCTCAAGGCTATGTTTAATATCCATGAAGCCACAATATTTTTATGGTCTTCTTAATCTAATCTGCAAGATCTTAGTGAAAATAACAATGTACTGGCAATATGTCCAATCTCTTGATTGACTTGATGGATTGTTTTCTATTTTAAGTATTCAACTTAGAAACATTTCTTAGAGAATTTAGCATTTTTCAAAAAACATCATTAACACACTCTCACCTCCATTTTTTGGTAATTGCCTTATTTCTATATGTCAAAGGGCTTCTGTGACTTTTAAAAATGCACAAATGTTGAAATATAACCAATAAGCCTTGATTGTGATTTGATTTGGTTTTAGTGCCATAAATTGATTTAAGTCTTTCAGCTGTAGTGGGACAAGCCACATAATTGGCTGCTGATAGGGAAATTAGAAGGCAAATTAGCCAGGTCCAGCCATACAAACTGGATTAGAGATTAAAATGATTGAAAGATTGGCTTGAGAACACTGCGGCGCAGCCAGAGTATCATTTATATGGAACAGGTTGGATCTGTAATCGGGAACTCTGAGTTGGTGGTTTGGCTGCTGGAAGATGCTCACAAGAGGTAAGAATGCTCATTTAACCCTTCCTTCATTTCACAACCCAGGCAGTTAGGATTAATGAAATCTTAGGCAAGAAATCTAGAACATGATGAACAGAGAGCCTGTATTCTGATTACATGTGAACATCCCCAGGTGAATGGGAAATACTACCATCCACCGATCTATTGAAAAGCCAAAAGCCATCATTTTGCATGACATTAAGGCAGCTCTTCAATGTTTTATTATGAATAAGATAAGAAAATAGGAATAAAATGAATATGTATTAGTCAGCATTCTCAAGACAAAAAGAACCAATTGTGAGTGCATGTGTGTGTGTGTATATGCACATGTACAGATAGATAGTTTAAGAAATTGACTCAAATGATTATAGGGGCTGGCAAGTCCAAAATTTGCAGCACAGACTGGCAGGCTAGAGACTCAGGGAAAATTGTTGTTGCAATTTTGAGTCCAAAAGTAGACTGAAGTCAGAATTCCTTCTCCCTTGGGGTACTTCAGCCTATTCTCTTAAGACCTTCAACTGACTGGACGAGGTTCAGTCACATTATGAAGGGTAATCTGCTTTATTGTGTCAAGTGACTTCAATGTTAGTCTATCTAAGAAACAAAATACATCCGCTAGTGTTTACATCTGGGTCCCATAGCCTAGGTAAGTTGACACACAAAATTAACCATCACAGCACTGTAACTTTTATTCTAGTTCCTTTAATTAGTCATTTAATAATGTTTTCTGAGCCTTTATCCTGTGCTAGATACTCCCTTAGACCCTGCAGACACAGAAGAGAACAAGACTGACTCGGTCTCCCAGAGCTTATAGTCCACCCTGAACATGACCAGGAAAAAATACAGCAGGCCATTAAATGAACTTTGCCTGATGCTCAGGAATTATGTCTGAATGCTGAGAAAAATAGAAGATAATTATCCAGATATTCTAAAGAGAAATGCTTGGTTTTGCATGTGCAAGTAAGCATATAATATGTAATATATCAAATCATTTATTTTAAATTTGACTAACAAACTCACGACCTAAATTCCATAAATATTTCTATCTAGATTAGGTAAATATTCAAATTGTTATACTGGTCTAGGTATAGCATTATCTGTTTAGCTGAATTCTTCCAGTATAATGGGAACCAATAAGTGCTTTATAGAACATAGCTTGTCCTATAAATAAATAATAGCCAAAAGACTATCATTCCATTTGGATCTAATGGGCTTTTCTGTGGAGACATAGTGAGGCCCAAGAGCCTAAATGGGATAATAGTCTTATGTAAAAATGCCTAGGAAGCTATTCTATGGGCATTCTCATTTTGTCCACTCTGCCTTCTATGTGGACTATGCCTTAGCGGTGTAGGCAGAAGTACTAATCAACTTTCCAAAAAGGAGGCAGACTTCTCAAATAAAAAGTTGATTAATTTAAGTTAGTAAGATTCTAGAGGTGAAGGAAAGCATCTCTGAATTCAAATTTCTTATGTGACTTATCAGAGCTCAAATGTGACATGAGCTATGTGATCTCAGGTAAATGGCTTTACTTCTCTGTAATTCAGTTTGCTAATTTGGTAAATTAGAGCTATCATGGAGCTATCATATCTCATTGGATTATTGTGAGTGATACAACAATGTGCATTAAAATGTAAATTTATTATTGGTTTCCATTGGCTTTTAAAATTGATTTAGTAGGGTAATATTTCCTTGGATAATATCTCTCTAAAAGTACCTCATTAAAAAAAAATCCTTTGGTCACTTGACCAAATTAGAACATGTTTTAATTATTACATTAGGATACATAGTCCCAAAGAAAGTTATTGAAATTGTGGTTGATCTATATTCAAATCCTTTCCTCTGCCCAGCTGGGAGTGGCCCCTCTCTCTTTTCTCACCTAAGATTTCTTCTCCCTCAGCATGGTTTCCATGTTTTCTTACCTTTGCAGGGTCTATCCTTGGAGGACAGTTAGGAAAAAGGCCATCTTACATTATGAGTGAAGTCGTTATCTATGTCATTGGAGCCTCTGCCACTATTTGCCAGTTGTACAACTGCTATCACTATCCTAGGTCAGGTATTCTTAGCTTGGTGTGAGACACACATCCTGAAACGACACAAACTATTTTATGGAGTAGGTGCTCCTAACAACCCTGTATCTATCATTTTCATTTGGTCCCAGGAAAAAAGAAAACAACATTAAAAAACACTGCTCTACACAGAAACCACCTCATTCTGGGAAAGGCCATCTAACCACTCCCCCTTGCCCCTGTGGTAAAAGGCAATTCAAGAGAGGAAAGATCTCACAGGAGATACTTAACCTTCTTAATAATAAAGCACGTAAGAAAGTAAGGTGATGTGAATGCATCTGTAGTTTGAATTCGTGAAACAAATTATAAATGTATAAATGAATATCTACCTCATATAGTGGCAATAAAAGTAGCAGTGATAACAGCTAATAAAATAGTTATGCCCTGAGCATCTCTTTGCAGCTGGCACTGTTTCCTGTGTGTTAAAGGGACCTAGCAAATAGTAGACACTTCACACATAGTAACTCCAGCCTTTCTGTATCTCTCTCCTTCTCCCCTTTTCCTGCCTGCTGTCTTAGGATCATCCATTTCTCTAAATGACCATACTTAGCTTCCTAAGCTTTAGTGCGTTAGTGTTGTAGGCAGTAATATAAATCAGCTTTCCAAAAGGGAGGTGGACTTCTCAAGAATGAAGATTAATTCAGGTTAGTAAGATTCTAGAGGTTAAGGAAACCAGCTTTGAATTCCAATTTCTTATGTGACTTCTCTGAGGCAGAATAAGGTTGTTTCACAGAAATTCACCAATGGGAAAATGCTTCATTTGCCCGATATATTTGTAATCAGAAGCAAGATATTGCCGTCTATGAGCTAAGAAACTTTATTTTGGATAGCTTGTCTCCTCAGCATTCTTTTCCTTTTCTTTTCTCTTTTCTTTTTCCTTTTTTAAGATAACAGATTATGAGCACCCCGTTATAGTATTTCTCCTTGTGTCATAAAGATAAATTAAAAATAATTAAAAACCATGGAAATGTTACTTACAATTGCTCCTCCCTATGCTCTTCTCTGGGAGTCAACCACGGATGACAGGTCATCTCCTGCCATCGTAATCTGTGCACATGTGCTCACTGGGACCACATCCCTTGGTGCTCCACAGTCTGCATCCCTATCCTTTTCATGGCTGCCAAATATCTCATGAAGTACAAAATTCTTCCTATTGTTTGCTACTTTGAGCAATTTTTATCTTTTCACAAAAAAAATTTATGCTACTTTAAAATTAATATCTTTTAGACTCAATTCACAGAAATGATGATACCATGAATTTTTCCTATAGAATGTTTTCTAAGTGCTATCATCAGAAATCTCAAGTTTCTTGAACTCTTAAGCTCTGGCGATCCTCCCTCCTCAACCTGAGCAAAAGTAAGACCCTGTCTCTACTAAAAGTAGAAAACAAACAAACAAACAAACAAAAAACTAGCTGGTCATGATGGCAGGTGCTTATAGTCCCAGCTAATAGGGAGGCTGAGGCAGGAGGATCACTTGAGCTCAGAGTTTGAGGTTGCTATGAGGTATGACGCCATGGCATTCTACCCAGGGCACAGAGTGAGACTCTGTCTCAAAAAAGAAAGAAAAGAAAAGAAAAGAGGAAAAGGAAAAGGAAAGGAAAGGAAAGGAAAAGAAAAGAAAAGAAAAGAGAAATCTCAAGTTTCCCAGTATTACAGCCCACCTTCAGTAGACTAGACACATCTACTGTATTCATTAAGCTAAATATACAGACCATCAGGACTCGCTATTTTAAAGCTGATGACCCCATGAAACAATCAAAAGCCATACTGGGACTGCTGAAGAGGCTGAGGAAAGTGGCCACTTCTAATTTAGGAGACTCTCAGAGATACTGAGGAGCCTTTCTCTCAAGCTTAGAGGTGAGGATGTGTGAAGGAAGCAGGAGGACAGGGGGCAGATAGAGGTGGACAACAGTCTTATCAGTCTTTCCTTCCTGGCTCAGGCTTCATGGAAAGTATTCTGAAGGAAAAATATCTGTAGCATGTTTGTATAAGATCACTCTGGTAAGCTCTTGGCAAGCCTGAAGGATCATAGCTGTCATCTTTGCCTATCCTTCATAGCCTGGAGAAAATGAATGATGATAATGTTACTCATCTACAAGAGTTCACTTTTCTCCATAAACACAGCTGTGTCGTGAGTTAAGCAAACTCAATATGTGGAAATTTGGATTGACTGAAAAATAAACTAAAGATGATTATTTGCACACTAAAGGAATTTTGTGCTGTATAAAAGATTCATCATGGAATTATTTTGAATAGTGAGGTCCCTTAATGATCCTGCAATACAATTCTGTTTGTAAGAATGTGATTAGCAGACAACTTATAAGGCCTCCTCAATGGCATACAGAAAGATAAAACCACACTGATAGTTCTCCTTTCTCTTTTGAGAAGGGTTTTGTTTTTCCAAGGACAGATCAATTTTAAGTTATTATTTTATCATTGAGATTAGTGAAATCTTAAACTTAGATTTAAGCTAATTTCCCCCCTTAAATTGACTATTTAGAGTAAGAAAATAATTTCTATTATTGAAATTCTAGTCAAAATAATTTTAGAATTTGTAGAATTCACTTAATTCTATTTTTTTTTTTTTTTTTTTTTTTTTTTTTGCTGTTTTTGGCTAGGGCCGAGTTTGAACCCACCACCTCTGATAAATGGGGCTGGTGCCCTACTCCTTTGAGCCACAGGTGCCGCCCTAATTCTAACAAATAAGAGACATGAGTAAAGAGATGGTGTGTAATCACATCCCATGTTGCCAACATTAGATGGACTCTAAATGAAACATTCACCCTCTATCATAGAATGGAGAATCATGGAGTAGAAAGTGGACTCTAGTGTCAGAAAGACTTGAAAAATTTCCCCAGTTCATAGTATATGTGCATATTCCACATTGCAGAAGTCAGTTTATGTGTATATAATTATTTGCCAGATTAATAAGTGAATTTAAACCTGGCAAAAGTCAGGAGAATGAGAGCAGGTAATGAGCAGAAGAAGGGACTATAAGAACACTCATATTATTACTTCACAATGGGGGGGTTTCATCATGAGATCCTTGTGTGCTAAACATTGCTAGAACAAAAATAATTATCATTTAAAATTCTAAAAGGTAAAAGAAATGTAGAATAGCTAAAAAAAAATACTATACCTATCAAAAATGGAAAGAATAGGAAAGAAATGGGGGTTTAACATAGTGAACTGAGTCCTTATGGGGGTTTAGCATAGTGAGCTGAGTCCATACTGTCTGTAGTGGGGGAGTCATCGGGATAGAACATCTACATGTGCAAAATCAAGTAAGCGGCACAATGGAAGAGCATCACATTTAAACTGCCCAAAGAAACTACCAGAAGAATCAAAACAGGAGTGACTAAAAGTGATTATTTTGAGAAGCAGAAAGGATGGGGGTGCAGAATGCTGCTTTTCTGCAACTTTCAGCCCTTCAACTCCTGGACCTTTTTTTTTATATATATACCATTTACCTGTTCTAGTTTGACTTTAACAAAAACTTGTGCATGTATACAGGCAGGAACATGGTCATGCCAGAATTTCAACCACTCACATCATCTTGACAAAAAAAAAAAAAAATTCAAACTTCTTTGAACAGCCACAGGGCCAACTCTGATCTAGACACAATCTAGGCTCTAGACACAAGCCTCATCTCTTTCAGCAGTTTCCTGTCTGCCAGTGATCCAATTTACAGCTCCTCCAGGCTTGGCTTTTTCTCTTGCCCCTCAATATCCCTGCATAGTTCTCTGCCTGCTCTGCCTGTCATTTGTTCATTTGCTCTTCCATCCATTCCCTGCCTTTTCCAACTCTGTTCATTAACACAGGGAGCTAACTCCAGAAAATATATTCTGTAGACTCCCTATCCTGGGCAGTGGGAGGTGGAGATGTAAAACTAGCATATAAGCAGGTAGAAGACAGAAATCTGGGAAGTTCAGCCATCTCTGCTCGGGCAGCTTCCCCAGGAGTGCTGTTCTCTCTCTCTCTCTCTCTCTCTGTCTCTGTCTCCCTTCTCCCCCTACACTGTGTGTGTGTGTGTCTTTCATTCCAGCTCCCAGGTGAGCAAACATTTTTATGGCTCTGTTCCCACCAGGTAGCCCCAGACTCCCTGCTCCTTCCAGGTATGACTACCTCTCCCTTTTATCTCTCTAACCCTAAGGAGCCTTTGCTCTATCAACCCTTCCAGCACCTAGGCATCTACCTCTGTCTTAAATTCCTCATTTTGAATTACAAAGAGTGGGTTCAATTTCCCCAGCTGTGGACCCTAACTGATAAAGTCTGTTAATTTTATTTGTCCATAAAGACTAAGGTCTGGGGTCAGCATTGTGGTTCACACCTGTCATCATAGAACTCTAGGAGGCCAAGGCAGGTCAGGTGGATTGCTTGAGCTCAGGAGTTCAAAACCAACCTGATAATTGAGACACTGCTTCTACTAAAAATAAAAAAACTAGCCAGTGATTGTGGTGGACATCTTTAGTCCCAGCTACTTGGGAAAATGAGGCAAGCGGATTGCTTGAGCCCCAAAATTTAAGGTTGCTGTGAGCTATGATACCACTGCATTCTACCTAGGGTGACAGAGTGAGACTCTGCCTCAAATAAATAAATAAATAAATAAATAAACAAAAGACTAAGGTCTGGGGTCCTCTCCTTCAGGAAGTCTCCCTTGGGAAGGCTTCTGGGGTTGTAGGTCCACTTCTGCTGAGAGTCCCCTGTGGTCAGCATTCTGTATTGCACACTACGTTGTACTCACTCTTTGGTCTGTCTCTCCAGAAGAATGTGGATTTCTCAAGAACAGAGCCCCTGTCATGTTCTACTTATATCTTTTATATGTAGCACTGACTGGGTCCAGTGGGCTTCTAGGAAATATTTTTTGAATAATATTAGAAATATGAAAAAGTCTCTTTTGAAATTGACAGGAGACTTGACCTTCTGAACATACAAATTCATCAGTCCTTAGCTGGAGTCCTGTGGCAGTTCTCATAAACAGGACTGCACCTTCTATACAGCAATGCCTTTCACATGTTTTCCACCATGACACCCCCCAGATTTTATACTTTATAGAGACTCAGTATTTCAGTCTTTTGATTTGGTGGTCTATACATATACATCAGAAATCCAGGGCTTTCTGTTTAATTCTTCTCAACTCTGTTTTGTTCAATTTTGTTCTGTCAGATTCATGATATGTAAATATACTTTCCCATTGTGTAAGTTCTATTTGCTTTAATTGTTGTCTCCTTAGCTGTACAGAAGCTTTTCAGTTTAATTAAGTCCAATTTATTTATTTTTTGTTGTTATTGAAATTGCCACATAAGTCTTCCTCATAATATCTTTCCCCAGGCTGACATCTTCAAGAGTTTTTCCCACACTTTCTTCTAGGATTTTTATTGTTTCATGTTTCATGGCTTAGATTTAAATCTATCCCTGGGCAAGAGACATGAATAGAACCTTCTCTGAGGAAGACAGACAAATGGCTAACAAACATGAAAAAAATGTTCATCATCCCAAGTCATCAGAGAAATGCAAATCAAAACCACCCTGAGATATCACCTAACTCCAGTCAGATTAGCCCACATCACAAAGTCCCAAAGCTGTAGATAAATGTGGAGAGAGGGGAAGACTTTTACCCTGTTGGTGGGACGGCAGCAGCCTCTTTGGAAAGAAGTATCAAAAATCTTCAAAGAACTTAGAACTCAGATTTGATCCCATAATCCCACTATTAGGAATCTACCCAGAAGAAAAAAACTCATTTTATCATAAGGACATTTACACTAGATTATTTATCGCAGCTCAAGTTACAGTTGCCAAGACATGGAAACAACCTAAACGCCCACCAACCCAGGAAGGGATTAACAACCTGTGATATATGCATGCCATGGAATACTATTCATAAAAAGATGGTGACTTTGCATCTTTTGAAATATCCTGGATGGAGTTGCAACACATTCATCTTAGTAAAGTATCACAAGAATGGAGAAGCAATTGTCCAATGTACTCAATACTAATATGAAGCCAATAGACAATCTAATGCACCCCACACAGGAGAAAAATTAATTTCAATTCAAGTTGGGGGGAGGGTAATGAGGAAGTAGGAGAGGAGAGAGAGGTGGGATGCTCTCACTGAATGGGCACAGTGCGCAGTTTGGCTCACCTTTTGAGTGTCAGACACAACACAAGAGGGATTCTACCTAACAAAATCATATATTTTGACCTGGTTATTTGTACCCTCATATAAACGTGAAACAAATTTGCCTTTTAATTATAAAAAAAATTTACTAGTTGTAACCCACTAAACCAGTTTCATGGAAAATTTAGTAGATTACAGATTTTCAGTTGAAAAGCCTACCTTAGATGGGAGAGATAGGTTTTACTTCATAGGATATCTTCAATGATGCAGAAAAATGATCTCTGCTACCCTTTTGAAATTGTTCCATCAAGTATATTATAGATGCCTGAAATTCCACTGTGGAATTTTAGTTGCCTTATGTTAAAGATTCAATATCTCTGAATAATAATAATTGTAATTTTTCTTGGAAGGTAACTTACAGTTTTAAAGTTATAACTTTAAACTTATAAAGGAGGTTTAGATCATTCCAAATATAAGATTTGACAAATAGAGAAAAAGGTTGTTCCCCTAAAGAGAAGGGGAAAGTTTCCTAATTGGAATATACTACACAAAAATAAAAGGTTCAGACTGAAGACAACCTCTTATCAACCTCTACACTTAATAATTTTACCTCAATTGTTTCATTGAATAGTTTATATATTTGATATTCTGATTAATAGGAACTCATGCACCCTCCCATTGACCTCCACACTTATGAAGCCAATTTTTGATTTATTGAATTCTGTCTTATAAAATTTTGAAAATTTTCATAATCTTGACTTTGATGTTTACAAAACAGGTGGCAAAAGAAGTCAAAAGAGTATTTTGGTCTCATTGCCCAAATAATTTGGACCAGGCTTGCAATAAGCATAACCTCAGTAGATTTACAGGGCACTAATTGATTGATCTTTCCTGATATAAAGGTACCATTTATTAGATATTCATGAACAGATACAAAATAATTTTTTTCCAAGGTAAGTAACAAAAGTCCATCACTGAGCCATCTGTGAACAATTTCACATCCGAAATGTATAACCAAGGTCAGAAACAAAAAATCATAATCTATGGCTCAAGGTCAAAGTCCACATCCTGAACAAAGCGACAGATGTGATCCAAAGCAAAAGAAATGTTGCATTCTTTTCTTTCACTTCAGCTTTTAGAGACTACTCGCTTAGGGTTTGTTTGATTGGGGGTGGTGGCAGATGAGAACTTTTCCTTATGATTTATTCATTTGGTATAGTTTTTTAAAAAAATAGGTATCTCTATCTCTACCTTCTCAAAGGAGAAATACGAGAAGACGTTTCAATTCTAAATGTTTATGCACCCAATATAAATGCTCCCAGATTCTTGAAACAGTCTGAGCGATATGATATCCTATACCATAATAACAGGGGACTTTAACACTCCTCTTATAGAACTGGACAGATCCTCTAAACAGGAATTAAACAAAGGTATAAGGGACTTAAATGAGACCCTAAACAACCGTGCTTGATAGATGCATATAGAACACTCCATCCCAAAGATAAAGAATATACATTCTTCTCATTACCCCATGGAACATTCTCCAAAATTGATCGTATCCTAGGACACAAAACAAACCTCAACAGAATCAAAAGAATTGAAATTTTACCTTGTATTTTCTCAGACCACAAGGCACTAAAAGTGGAACTCAACTCCAACAAAAATGTTCAACCCCACACAAAGGCATGGAAATTAAACAACCTTCTGTTGAATGACAGTTGGGTGCAGGAAGAAATAAAAGGGGAAATCATTAACTTCCTTGAGCATAACAACAATGAAGA
>CAUYRH010085408.1:0-12030 GCA_963574655.1 Perodicticus potto
CTTCTAGCTCCAGGAAAAGCAGCAGGGGGAGTGCTTCCCACTTTTCACGGTTTAGTGAAAAAAAAAAACACCTGCTTACTCAGGCCTAGAAAATGGGGGTCCCTGCCGCCTCCTCCTTGGCGGTGTCGGTGCTGCGGCAGCTAGCTGAAGAACCAGCAGGCCGGATGACAGGCAAGGAGGGGGACCTCCAACCCGCACCGGAGGCTCCAATAGCCAAAAAGGCCGGACATCTGCCGAGGAGACACCTGCGCCTTGGTGTCTCCTTCACTTTACACTTAGGATTAAATGTGGAACACCACCACCACCACCCACCCCGCCCCTTTCCTATGCCTAGGTCAATTTCATGTGAATTTCCTAGGCCTCAATTCCATGAATGGACTGTGTCCATTCATGGATACATCCATTCACTTTGCCCGGGGTGGGGAGGGGGAAGATGTGGAAGCTGAGCCAGGTCAGCTACTAATAATCATAAGAATCATGGATCATTAGTCATGTGACATAACTTCAATTTACTCTTCACCCCGACAAAATAAAAAGTATTGAATGGGAAAACAAAAAAAAGAAGTCTCCCTAAAATAAACTAAAAAGAAAACAACCTCTGATGGAAATTAGGGTCCTGAATACATGTCTACAGTACCCCACACACTGAAACAACTATATCCCAGGGTTCCATTCAGAACTTTGAGGCCAGTTTGTCCATCTTATTGGATTCTATCACAGCCTAAAATACAAGAACCTTTACTCTATCCTCTTTCATACATACCTCCAACCCAATGTAATTCAGAGATGAATTGGAGCAATATTTAATGTCTGGTGATTAGATATAAGTAATGAGAGAGAATGAGTAAAGGATCCTCAGGTTTCCAGGCAGGACTAGGTAATGGTGGTTCTATTCAAAAAAATAAAGAGGGCTCGACGCCTGTGGCTCAACAGGCTAAGGCGCCAGCCATGTACACCTAAGCTGGCGGGTTCGAATCCAGCCCGGGCCCGCCAAACAAAAAAAAAATGGTGGCTGCAACCAAAAAAAAAATGGCCGAGCGTTGTGGCGGGCGCCTGTAGTCCCAGCTACTTGGGAGGCAGAGGCAAGAGACTCGCTTGAGCCCAGGAATTGGAGGTTGCTGTGAGCTGTGATGCGGCATTCTATCCAGGGTGAGAGCTTGAGGCTCTGTCTCAAAAAAAACAAAAAAAAAATAAAAATAAAAATAAAGAGGACCGGCACCCATAGCTCAGTGATTAGGGCACTGGCCACATACACTGAGGCAAGTGGGTTCAGACCCAGCTCAGGCCTGCTAAAAACAAAAATGACAACTGCAACAACAACAAAAAACATAGCTGGACATTATGGCAGGCGCCTGTGGTCCCAGCTACTTGGGAGGCTGAGGCAAGAGAATCGCTTACACCCAAGATTTAGAGGTTGCTGAGAGCTGTGATGCCACGGCACTCTACTGAGGGTGATGTATGGCACTCTACTGAGGGTGATGTAGTGAGACTATGTCTCTAAATAAATAAATATTGGAGGGACGCATAGACCTTGGAAGTGGCCAAAGAAACATTTTCCTTGTTCATCATGCTGCTGCTAAATCATTGTTTTCCACTCTTATGCAAAAGTTCCCTATCCTTTGAGGCTTACACCCAACCTCTATTCTCATCCTTATTTACCAACGTCAAGGGTTCTCCATATGTTCACCAAAAATTTCAGCACCTACATTGCTCCCGTAGCTCAGTGGGTAAGGCGCCAGCCACATATACCCAGGCTGGCAGGTTTGAATCTGGCCTGGGCCAGCTAAACATCAATGACAACTGCAACAACAACAACAAAAATAGCCACGGCTCGGCACTTGTAGCTCAAGTGGCTAAGGTGCCAGCCACATATACCAGAGCTGGCAGGTTCGAATCCAGCCCAGGCCTGCCAAACAACAATGACAACTACAATCAAAAAATAGTCGGGCATTGTGGAGGATGCCTGTAATCCCAGCTAGTTGGAAGGCTGAGGCAAGAGAATAGCTTAAGCCCAGGAGTTGGAGGTTGCTATGAGTTGTGACACCACGGCATTCTACCCAGGGCGACAGCTTGAGGCTTTGTCTCAAAAAAAATAAAATAAAATAAAATAACCAGGTGTTGTGATGGGTGCCTGTTGTTCCAGCTACTTGGGAGGCTGAGACAGGAGAATCACTTGAGCGGAGGAGTTTGAGGTTGCTGTGAGCTGTGACACCACAGTACTCTACCAAGAGCGACATAGTGAGACTCTGTCTCAAAAAAAAAAATTTCAGCACCTGGAGCAGTCAGTGCACTCACTCCACCCTGTCGCCACATCATCCTTAGTGTCTTTCAATCTTTGTGATACACAAAGATGATGCATCTACTGTCCCAGTTTCCTGACTTCCTGTTCTCATCAGGCAGACCTTGCACCTGTATCTGTAAATTTCCTCCTTAGTATTTCCCAAATCATACCACCTTGTGTCTACTTCCAGGACAAGTTGGAGATCAAATACCTGTAGGAGCTAAGCCCTACTTAAGACATAGAGACATTTTTCCCAAGTCTATAGAAGATTAGTAATTAGTGTAGAGTGAGACGGTTAGGAAGTCAGGTAAGAGACTAGATATGTTACATTTCTTCATCCATAGTTCTGGCATCATCCAGGATAGATTCTTAGGTCTCTTCCTGGTAACCTAGCTTCTACGATGAGAGCACTTAGTCTCAATGTTTTCCTTCCATGCATTGATGACCCTCCTTCTCAAAAATACAAGGACTGTCTGCAAAGTATCCACTCTTTTTCATATTACATGGCTGGATACTTTATGGATAGCCCTTGTACAGTTCCTATATTCTGTCTTCCCTTATGTTAGTTTTCAAAGGTTCCATCCTTTACCCAATTCCTACCAAGTCTATCCTGACATTTAACCTGCAGTAGTGGGAAGAGGATAGAATAAATAGAAGAAGCAGTTCCAGACTCTAAGCATCTCATAATACATTACCACATAGAGTAGGAAGGCTGTGAGAACTTGGACCTCGTATTTTATGTGATCCTTTAACTAGCAATAGATCCCCCAAGACAGTGCTATAACTTTAGTTTTAAACAAATAATTTTTAAAGAAATTAAGAGGATACAGACAACAAAAACAGTCTTGATTTATCCAGCTATTTAACATTTCTGGTGCTCTTCACTGCCTCTTGAGGATCAGCGTTTCCATCTGATGAACGTTCCCTTTTGCTTAAAGAACTTCCTTTAGTGTTTCTTGCAGTGCAGGTCTGTTGGCTACAGATTCTTTTAGTTTTGTTTTACCTGAAAATGTTGTCATTTTGCCTTCATATTTGAATGGTTTCCACTTGACAGACAATTCTGGATTGACAGATTTTGCTTTTTTTTTTTTTTTTAAATCTTTCAGCATTTAAAAGATTTTTTCCATTCTCTTCTGGCCTCATAGTTTCTGTAGACAAGTCAGCAGCTTGATATGTAATATGTCATATGTCTTTTGCTGCTTTCAAAATTTGCTCTCTATCTTTGGCTTCAATAATTTGACTGTGATGTGCATCATCCTGGACTTTTTGGGAGCCAGGTGTGGTAGCTCAGTTACTCAGGAGACTATGGCAAGAGGATCACTTGAGCCCAGGAATTTGAGGCTACAGTGTGCCTTGATTGTGCCACTGCGCTTCAGCCTACACCATGGAAAGATTATATCTCTAACGAAATTACAAATAAACTTAAAAACATGAACTTTTGTGTTTATTCTGCTTAGTGTTCATCTAAAAATCTTGTATCTGCAGATTTTTGCCTTTCATCAAATTAAAATTCTTAGCCATTATTTCTTCAATTACTTTTTTCTGCCCCATTCCCTATCTTATCTCCTGGTATTTCAACTACATGTATATTTAACTATTTATATTTAACTGTTGTATTCCAACAGTGTAGTAGTGTTCTAATGTGGAATACCAGAAAACCTGGCTGTGTTCTCCCTGATTCATAGGATATTTGGAAATAGGAGTAGTGAGTAGTAGGAATATGCAGGGGTTTTTTGTTTGTTTGTTTTGAGGCAGTGTCTCACTCTTTTGCCCAGGTTAGAGTACTGTGGTGTTCTCCATCCAGATTCTTAGGTCTCTTCCTGGTAACCTAGTTTCTACGATGAGAGAATAGAAATAGTCTCAATGTTTTCCTTCCATACATTGATGACCCTCCTTCTCAAAAATACAAGGACTGTCTACAAAGTATCCAGCTATTGTTAACATTCTTTTTCATATTACACGGCTGGATACTTTATGGATAGCCCTTGTATAGTTCCTGTATTGTATCTTCCCTTATGTTAGTTTTCAAAGGTTCCATCCTTTACCTAATTCCTACCAAGCTCACTGCAATCTCAAACATGTCAAGTGATCCTCTTGCCTCAGCTTCCTGAGTAGCTGGGACTATAGGTGCATGATATCATGCCCAGCTAATCTTTCTGATTTTTGGAGAGATGGGGTCTTGCTGTTGCCCAGGCTGGTCTCAAACTCCTAGCCTCAAGTGATCCTCCTGCTTCAGCCAACCAAAGTGCTAGGATTACAGGCATACACCACCACAACTAGTCTGGAATATGCCTCCTTTAAAGCTGTACTCCTTTTACCTCACATCTTCGGTAGGGATTAATCTGCCTCTACTGTTAACCACTGCGCTTTCTAGCCAAGGTATCTCTTGTGGTATCATGTGGAACAAAATACAACTTCACAAACTCTCCATATTATTTCTAAATACCCACATGCAGGCACATGCAAACAAATATACTATCACCTTCATTCTATCTCTTCTGAGAAAGAGAAACTCAGAAAAGTGAAACTCAGAAGAAAGAATAAATGCACTGATAGTAGCCTTTTGTGCATAAATATCCAGGGTCAAAGTCAATCTGAGAAACCTGACTGAGGCTGCCCTAATATTTGATCCTAACAGTAGATGAAAAGCACACTAGTGTAGGGGGTCCAGGGCCCAGGGAAAAGACCAGGGTTTCATTCAACGTGTATTTGTCAATTCATTAATTGGGTTTTTTTTTTTAATACTTCAATCTGTTTTTTATACTTCAGGCTGTTTTACAGAAATTAAAAATTCAGTTCTCATCATTCTGCAATATAACCACACATGCTTATATTAATAATAATAAACAACGTTAGAGTCCTTTAAAAATCATGATTACAATTAAAAGCTAGGAAGAGCATGATAAAGCTAATGGCAGCCTCTTGAACACCGTTTTGAAGTTAGTTCTTCCAAATAAAACTCAAAAATGGTGAGGGAAGGAGCGAGGGGGGTGGGGTCTTGGTGTGTGCCACATCTTTTGGGGGCAAAACACAATTGTAAGAGGGACTTCACCTAACAAATGCAATCAGTATAATCTGGTTTCTTGTACCCTCAATGAATCCCCAACAATAAAAATAATTAAAAACTCAAAAATGATCTCAAATAACCCAATTGTTTAGCAAGCATCAGCTCAGGAATACTTTCAGTGTTCTAAGGTATAATGTTTGGCATCAAAAAGAATGGTAAGCACTTTAATTTATAAGTAACAAAGAAAAAAAAATCAAGTACTAAAATCAAGTACTAAAATTCCTGTGACAGGGTAAATATCCTGCTTCAAGTAATGTTTGCCCCACATTTTATTTCTCCCTCTCAAAGGTTATTAAGAAAGACAAATCATGATTTTTCTTTTTTAGTTAAGGTGAAAAAACTGTTTCATAAGTTCATATGTTTAAAAGCACTGCTTCAGAGGGGATGCAACAAATGTAATTAAGAGATAAATCACGATATAATCCTTTTCAAATTCCATGCTGTCCATAGACGTACTTCATAGTATCCCTCATGGTAAGGCACTTTTCAAATTCTGGCAGAGAAGTTCCTAATTGCGTTTGCCAACAAGTTACATGAAATGGACAGGATATTGTTGGTGCTACTGCTCCAGCAACACCACCACAAAGTAAGTTTATGTGAGTTTTCAAAACTAAAACATTAGGATTGCCTGATGAAGGTCTGCCAGGAAAGGTAGGAGCATGGGAAAGCCCAACACTCTTTAAGATACCAGAAGTAAAAAACGAAACACCTGCGTATAGAGCCATTCCTAATATACTAGGCATCAGGCCTCTGTAAAGTCCAAGGAAACCACCTTCTTTTGCATAAATTGTTTTGAATGCATGAATAATTCCAGTATAGGTGTGTTTCCCTTTCACCTGGAATGCTGGGCGAACTCTAACCACGTCAAGAGGGTAAGTACGATTAACTGCTGTCATACCTGCCATGGATTCAGCCAATAATCTGTGCACATGACCCGAAACTCCCAGCTTTGTAGTAATTAACATTTTAATGCCATAAACTGGATTGCACCATAGGGAAAGATTAGAATCATCATTGCAACATTTCCTTTATACAATCCAGGGAATCCTTCCTTTTGGGGAACAGCATGCAATGCAGAAAATACTCCTAAATGCTTATAATGGTGATGGGGAGCTTGTAGTAAATCCTTTACTTGATCCAATGGGGCAACGGTTGTTTTGGCACAGCACCCAGCAATACCTCCGACCAGAAAGGAACACAGCCAGTAGAAGTCTCGGCGGCCGATGGCCTCCCCGTCCCTGCCACCTGCGAGATAGCCGAAGGAGGGTGGGCCGCTGCCATTGGGACCAGGGCCGCCTTAGGAGAGTGAGGGACAAACTTACCAACCACCGAACCACCAGTAGGGATCATAGCCGGAGAAGGCAGCAGGAAAGAGAACACCATTAATTGGGTATTTCTTTTCATTCAGTAAATACTTATTAAGAACTTACCAGGCTCCACCTACTAGAAACAAGGAGTTAGCAAGGAATTAGCACTGGTGGAGACTCAGTTCACAGGAATGGTCAATAGGACAAATTTGGTCCCTGGCTTTTTTGTTTGTTTGTTTTGTTCTGTTTTGCTTTGCTTTTTGACTTCACAGACCCTGTTCTGGTTTGCCTGGAGCAGAAGAGAAGCAGAAAAGTGGCAACAGGAGTGACTTAAAGGGAAAGAAGAGGGAAAGGAAATTCCCAGCCTTTACAGAGAAGGAACGAGCGTTCTCATTCTTGGGCCACTTGTGTTTTGTATAACTTGAGACTCCAGCTTGACGCATAATGGTACCGGAAAGGCAGTACCAGGCAAACTGAAGGGGGAAGTTAGCCCAGACTTGGCCTCAGGCCAGTACTGCAGGGTGGAGCCAAAGGACAGAATGAGGCGAGGCCCTGGAGGCCTTGGATGGGACGTGCTCAGTCATGACGAAAGCACCAGGAGCTTCCAGTCTGGCAGGTGTAGCTCAGCAAAAGGGAATCCAGTCTGTGCTAAAGAGTCAGAAACGCTTCCTGTCTGGCAGATATGCCCAGCTGTCTGCTTATTTCCTTGTTGCTGTCTGCAACACAAACCTGGAATGGTACCAGGACCCTTCTTGTAATAACTTAACTAACATCACTGTAGCATTTTGTACTTTATAGAATACTTTTATTATTTCATTAAATCCTCTTAACAATCTTGGGAATTAGAGTAAAGTTCTGTTTATGATTGTCTAACCTTGGTTGAGATGAAGAAGGCCTCTGCCTTGCGTGTGGGGAATTTTCCACGCGTAGTTGTGATTTTCTTTTCCCCTTTTAAGTAGAAAAGCACAGGCCATACTCTCTGGGTTTAGATAGCAACAGTGTTTTAGTTTAAAATAAACTGTGGATCAGATCATTTTGTACTGCTTGGCCCAGTTTGGCCAGACAAACATTTTTATTTCTAGTATTGCCATTTTCTCCCCAAGCAAGATAATATCTGGAGCCAAGGAAATTTAAGAAACACAATTCCCCCTACCCCAGCCCTAGGTAGAGAGAGATGGAGTAGCTACCCTTGCCATGGTGCTAGGGGTAGAATAATATAGGAGGGTAAACCACAAGCAAATATGAGGCCACATTTTGATTGTTTAAATGATACGCTGGAAACTTGTCCTATCTTGACCTCCCTTATGAAAACAAGATGAATGTCTAAAACTTAGAGCTATGAAATCGCTGCCCAAACTGGGGAGAGACCTTCAAACTGGTCCAGACCCCATCTGCCCTCCAGAGGAGTGGCCGGATTTAGAGAGCTGTCTACCTTAGAGAAATCTCAGGTAGAGAATAGAATTTGGATACTTGGTGCTATTTGCTTTTTCTTTCTTTTTTTCCTTTTGTGTCACGTGTATTTGATAAATACACTTTTTTCCTTTTTTAGTACCTACAGTTTAAATACTTAATTCAATAGAACCATGTGAGAGGGCAAGAAAGAACAAAACTAGATTGCTTTCAAGTTAATTCACTTAATTTAATTTTAATTCAGAAGCCATTCTTCAACAAGTGGGTACTGTTGGCTACTTTCATTATCAGAAAACCTGATTTTCAAAGAGACCCCGATTGTCAAAGAGACCCGCACTTGAACAAAGCCATTCAGCCATAATTCCTGAGAATGGCTAGTATCCAGTTCTCCTGACACTTAATCACCACCACCATTGTCTGCTGAATGTACCTGACACTCATTCATATTATCTCTAATCCTTAAAATAACACTTATGGCAAGTATTTTTTTCCTTTCTCAATATTTACTTATTAGTATTTTTTAATTGTTATTATTATTATTTTTTAGGTAGAGACTGAGTCTCACTTTATCGCCCTCAGTAGAGTGCCGCGGCGTCACACAGCTTACAGCAACCTCCAACTCCTGGGCCCAGGTGATTCTCTTGCCTCAGCCTCCCAAGTAGCTAGGACCACAGGCACCCGCCACAACACCCGGCTATTTTTCTGTTTTGCAATTTGGCCGAGGCTGGGTTTGAACCCGCCACCTTCAGTATATGGGGCCGGCGCCCTACTTGATGAGCCACAAGTGCTGCCCTTTTTTAGTATTTTTTTATTTTTTCAAATAATATGAGGGTATAATTTTTTTTATTAAGTCGTATACACATAGATCATGAATACATTTCTGCATATGTGGGGTATAATGTGTTGATTTTTTTATACAATCTGACGTGCTTACATCAAACCAATCAACATAGCTTTCACCTCATTTACTTGATTATTGTGTTAAGACATTTATGTTCTACACTTGACAGGTCAAATCTGTGGAGGGTATAATTTTTAGGTTACATTGTTCTCACTTCCAGGGTAAAGTTCATCTGTAGAAGAGCCCCTCCCCCAGGGGGCGGGTAATACACCCTCACAATGTGCACATTCGATGAGATTCCCGCCTCGTGCCCTCCCTCCTCGTGCCAAATGTCTTTCCCCTCCCCTCCCGCTTCCATCTACCCTCAAACTGGACTACATTAGTGTTATATTGTTCTTATGTGCATATAATTTTTTATATATTGATTTCATATTAGTATGGCATATCCGTTCCTGTGATACTTTACTAAGAAGAATGTATTTTAACTCCATCCTGATAAACGTAAAAGATGTAAAGTCTCCATCTTTTGTTTTCTTTTTAGAGACAGAATCTCACTATGTCACTCTTGGTGGAGTGCCATGGCATCACAGAGCACAGCAATCTCCAGCTCTTGGGCTTACACGATTCTCTTGCCTCAGCCTCCTGAGTAGCTGGGACTACAGGTGCCCGCCACAACGTCCAGCTATTTTTTTATTGCAGTTTATCCGGGGCCAGGTTCGAACCTGCCACCCTCGGTATATGGGGCTGGTGCCCTACTCACTGAGCCACAGGCACCGCCCAAGTCTCCATCTTTTTTAATGGCTGAATGATATTCCATGGTTATACATATACCACAGTTTATTGATCCATTCATGGGTTGATGGGCACTTAGGTTGCTTCCACAACTTGGCAATTATGAATTGAGACTTATAGTAAGTATTACTAACTTCATTTAAAGGCAAATAAACCGAAATTTTAAAAAATTGAATAATTTTCCATGGTCCTCTATTTAGGAAGTGGAAGAGCTAGAATCTGATTCCCGATTTTTATGGGTTTAAAGTACATGCTTTTTCTATTCTGTTATACTTCCATTCTCTGCATTACAGCTGATTTCTCTTCTCTGGTTTTGTATTAAATGTGCATGAGAGGGTGGCGCCTGTGGCTCAAAGGAGTAGGGCGCCAGCCCCATATGCTGGAAGTGGCGGATTCAAACCCAGCCCTGCAAGGGAGGGGAGGGGAGAGGGGAGGGTGGGTGGAGGGAGGGCGATTGGTGGGATCACACCTACAGTGCATGCATCTTAGAAGGGTAGAGGTGAAACTTACTAAATGCAGAATACCAATGTCTACATATAGTGATCAAGAAAATGCCATGAAGGCTATGTTAAACAGTTCGATGAAAATATTTCAGATTGTATATGAAGTCAGCACATTGCGCCCCATGATTGCACTAATGTACACAATTATGATTTAATAAAAATTAAAAAAAAAACAAAAAACAGCCCTGGCCAAAAACTGCAAAAAAAAAAAAAAATGTGCATGAGTAAGAATACCCCAAATAATTTATCTTGGAAGACAATTATCCAAAATACGAAGATGAAAATGTTTGGTCAAGTTCCACCTTATACACAGACATGCTGATGCTCCTGCGTTTTCTTGTTTTGTTTTTTTTTTTTTTGACACAGAGTCTCACTTTGTCACCCTCGGTAGAGTGCTGTGGCGTCACAGCTCAGAGCAACCTCCAGCTCTTGGGCTTAGATGATTCTCTTGCCTCAGCCTCCCAAGTAGCTGGGACTACAGGTACCCTCCACAACACCTGGCTATGATTTTTTTTTTTTTTTGATTGTTGTTGCATTTTGGCTGGGGCCGGGTTTGAACCTGTGAGCCTTGATATATGGGGTCGATGCCCTACTCACTGAGCCACAGGCACCTCTCTGCTCCTGCATTTTGTAAGTCCTCCTTCTGCTCACAGGGCTCTGCATTCTCTGTGCTGACCACAGATTTCCAGGGTGTGATCTTTCTTTTAGATTCCTTTAAGAGTCAGTCATGTACATAACAACTCTTTAGCAAAAAGGATCTTTGTCCCAAAGCCAGGACCTGGAAAGAAAGAAAAGAAAAAAAGGATTCAAGGCCAGGCACAGTGGCTCAAGCCTATAATCCTAGCAGTATGGGAGTGGGTGGATTGCCTGAGTGAGACCAGGAGTAGAAGACCAGTCTAACCAAGAATGAGATACACACAAACCTCCCACCTAGAAAAAATAGCCTGGCATTGTGGCGGGTGCCTGTAGTCCCAACTACTCGGGAGGCTGAGGCAAGAGATCACTTGAGCCCAAGAGTTTGAGGTCGCTGTGAGCTATGATGAGCTGTGATAGGTGGAGGGAGGGTAATTGGTGGGACCACACCTACGGTGCATCTTAGAAGCGTACAGGTGAAACTTACTCAATGCAACTCTACCCAAGCCTGCAGAGTGAGACTGTTTCAAAAAAAAGGAAAGAAAGAAAAAGAAAGAACAAAAAGATCCACCCCAGTCTGACCAACATGAGGCTTAAAAACTCATTAAATGAACATCTTGCCTTTCATGACCACCCACATTGACCCAAGCTAATTTAGTAAGATCGGATTATTCAAATATTTAGAAAAGGTTCATTACATTCCAAATAGGCAGTTTAAGGGAAATAAAATCTTCTTAATGTCTGTGACTGCTTTTCAACTCTGAGAACTGATCATATCTGATTACAGACCATTTTTTTCTTCTTCTTTGAGATATAATTTACAGATGGTTAAGTGTGCACAGCATAAATTTGCCAGTTCCTAGATTTTTACATAAGTAAACTCATATAATATACAGTTGTCTCTTGGTATTCATTAAGGATTGGTTCCAGTATTCCCCGTAGATACCAAAATCTGCTGATGCTCAAGTCCCTTATATGAAATGGTATATAGTATTTGTGTTTAATCTACATTCTCCTATATATTTTAAATCATCTCTAGAATATATATGATAACTAATATATCAGTTTATCATATGACTAATGTATAATGTAAATTCTACATACATAGTTGTTTTACTGTATTACTTAGGGACTAATGACAAGAAAAATAAAATCTATTTGTGTTCTGGAACACATTTTTCTTAGCAAAGTATCTC
>CAUYRH010085410.1:0-26836 GCA_963574655.1 Perodicticus potto
CTGGGCTCAAGCGAGTCTCTTGCCTCCGCCTCCCAAGTAGCTGGGACTACAGGCGCCCGCCACAACGCCCGGCCATTTTTTGGTTGCAGCTGTCATTGTTGTTTGGCAGGCCCGGGCTGGATTCGAACCCGCCAGCTCAGGTGTACGTGGCTGGCGCCTTAGCCCGTTGAGCCACAGGCGCCGAGCCGAGTTTCCTTTTTTAACATGTTTTTTATGCTTTTATTATGTGGCAGACATTAGGTTAAATATTGGAAATAAATTATCTACTTCATCTTCCCAACAAAGCTATGCCATACTTCCCGTTGTTAGCTCCTATATTAATATATTAAATTCAGAAACTAAGATAAATGACTTTTTCTTTTGAGATAGAGTCTCAAGCTGTGGCCTTGGGTAGAGTGCTATGATATCACAGATCACAGCAACCTCCAACTCTTGGGCTTAAGCGATTCTCTTGCCTCAGGCTCCCAAATAGCTGGGACTACAGGTGCCCATACTACACCCGGCTATTTCTTTGTTGCAGTTGTCATTGTTGTTTAGCTGGCCCGGGCAGGTTCAAACCCTCCAGCCTGCCCGGGCCAGCGCCCTACCAACTGAGCTACGGGCACCACCAGAGCCTCAACTCTTACCTGTATAATACCATCGTCTGTGTTCATAACCACCAGCTTGAACTGCCCCAATAGTGAAAATTTGAATATACTAATTAAACCTTTTTCTTTCTTTTAAAGAAAACTTTTTTCCCCTCTCCCTGCTCCCTTCTTCCCCTGCTCCCCCACCTTTAATTGATTTGAGTTTTTCTGTTATGTTGGTGTGTATTAGATGGTCTACTGGCTTCGTATTAATATTGAGTACACTGCATACTTGCTTTTCTATTCTTATGATACTTTACTAAGAAGAATGTGTTTCAACTCCATCTGGGTTAATGCAAAAGATATAAAGTCTCCATCTTTTTTATGGCTGAGTAGTAATTCATGGTATACATATACCACAGCTTGTTAATCCATTCCTGAGTTGGTGGGCATTTAGGCTGTTTCCACATTTCGATGATTGTAAACTGAGCTGTGATAAACAATCTAGTGCAAATGTCCTTATGATAAAATGATTTATTTTCTTCTGGGTAGATGCCTACTAATGGGATTGCAGGATCAAATGGGAGGTTTCAGATGGGTGATGGGGCTCACGCCTGTAATCCTAGAACTCTGGAAGGTCGAGGCGGTGGATTGCCTGAGCTCACAGGTTCGAGACCAGCCTGAGCAAGAGTGAGACCCTGTCTCTAAAAAAAAAAAAAATAGCTGAGCATTGAGGCAGGGGCATGTAGTCCCAGCTACTTGGGAGGCTGAGGCAAGAGAACTGCTTGAGCCCAAGAGTTTGAAGTTGATGTGAGCTATGACGCTATGGCACTTTA
Organism: Perodicticus potto; assembly: GCA_963574655.1. Classification (NCBI taxonomy): domain Eukaryota; kingdom Metazoa; phylum Chordata; class Mammalia; order Primates; family Lorisidae; genus Perodicticus; species Perodicticus potto. The sequence goes on from CAUYRH010085410.1 coordinate 1,403, forward strand.
CCAAGGGTGCCAAAATGAGACCCTGTCTCAAAAAAAAAAAAAAAAGAGAGAGGTCTAATTTGAGTTCTTTGAGGATTCTCCATACTTTCTTCTTAAAAAGAGAGAAGTTATATTAGTTTGTAGTCCCAACAGCAGTGTAAAAGTGTTCCCTTCTCGGGCAGCGCCTGTGGCTCAGTCAGTAAGGCACCAGCCCCATATACTGAGGGTGGCAGGCTCAAACCCAGCTCCGCCTGAACTGCAACAAAAAAATAACTGAGCGTTGTGGCGGGCGCCTGTAGTCCCAGCTACTCGGGAGGCTGAGGCAAGAGAATCACCTAAGCCCAGGAGTTGGAGGTTGCTATGAGCTGTGACGCCACAGCACTCTACCGAGGGCGATAAAGTAAGACTCTGTCTCTACAAAAAAAAAAAAGAGAGAGAGAGAGAGCGCTAAACATTCTATGGTATTTCCAAATCATATATCCAAGAGTTTACCCTGGAGTTATTCATGTTTAGTCTCTATAAGACTCATTTTAGGATCCACTTGTTGATTGCCCAACCCCCAACATAGTCCCCCATTTTTTAAACAACTTTGTTTTATGTGTGTCCTCGTACGTGTATTATCCACATCATTAATAAAGGCAGTAGATTTCATTTTGCCTTTTTATTTTTAGGACAAGGCCTGGAGAATGTCTGTTGCGAAGACGTCAGTAGACATTCTTAAAATACTACGCGACATTGAGAAAGGTAGTCTCTACCTCTGTTCCCTCATTTTAGTTTGGTTCCATAGCTCATCCTTTTCAGAAAGGGGCAGCTTTTATCATACACAGTTTTTCTGGTTCTGGTTGTATCAATCTTACCCAGTTTTCTTCATGAAAAATCTTTCTTGCCTCATTCCTATATTAGCAGTGCAAGAATAGAAGCATGTAGAACCAGTCTTTCATTTGTTTATATGCTTCAGTAAGTTATTTAATGCTAGACTAGATTTCTTTGCTGACTTGAACTCATTGCTCATTTTTTTCAATTATCGTTGGTTATGATCAGGGAAAAGAAAAATCCATTTAAACTCGAACTTAAAACAATTAAGAAAGTAACTCTTGGCTGGCCGCAGTGCCTCATGTCTGTAATCCTAGCATTCTGGGAGGTCAAGGCAGGTGTATTGCTTGAGCTCACAAGTTCAAGACCAGCCTGAGTAAGAGTGAGACCCTTGTCTCCACTAAAAATAGAAAAACTGAGGCAAGAGGATTGTTTGAGCCCAAGAGTTGGAGGTTGCTATGAGCTGTGATACCATAGCACCCTATCCAGGGCAACAGCTTGAGACTGTCTCAAAAAAAAGGTAACTCCTGGGATTACCTTTCTTATCTTTTCAGAAAAATGGATTTCTCTTGTAACCTACCTTTTCTACCTCCAGACAAGATATCTAATTTCTTTCTTTAAATTAGATTTATTGTTGTATGTTCATTATTTTATATCAGCATCTGAAAAGAACAACTGAAGACTTGAGATAAGACAACCAGACAAAGCTAACTAAAATGTTACTTTTGGGCGGGTGTCTCACGCCTGTAATCCTAGCATTCAGGGAGGCCAAGGCAGGCAGAGGATTGCCTGAGCTCACAAGTTGGGGACTGGGCGGTTGTGGCGGGTGCCTGTAATACTGGGAGGCTGAGGCAGGAGAATTGCTTAAGCCCAAGAGTCTGAGGTTGCTGTGAGCTATGATGCCATAGCACTCAAGTGGGTGTGACAAAATGAGACTCTGTCTGAAAAAATTAATTAATTAATTAATAATAAATAAAACGTTACCTTTTAAAAATTCTGCTAATGTGGGAGTTTGTATTTCTGCCATAACTTTGAAAATTTTATTTTTAATTTTTTAATTAAATCATAACTGTGAAGTTTTAAAAATTTAATTGCAGGCAATCTTCAGAAGAAGGATGAATGTGAAGAAATCTTGAAATTATTTAAAGTGATTGCCAGCTTACAGGTAAAGATGTTGAGCTATATCAAATGTTATTAGTTGACTTCAATGTATGTATTTCTCAAAATTTTCTGCAGTAGCCTTCAGTGATTTGAGATATTGGTTATCCTTTGTGTTCTTTCTGTCTTTCTCTTCTCTTTGTCTTTCGGCATCTTTATTGAGACATAACTCATATACCCTATAATTCATTCATATAAAGTATATAAGTAAATAATTTTTGACATTGCATTATTAATTTTTTAAAATCATGGTAAAATACATGTAACAAAAAAATGTTGAATTTTAACATTTTTCTACATGCAATTCAGTGGCATTAATGACATTCACAGTGGTGTCTATTTTTCATCACTCTAAGCAGAAACTTTTGTAGCCATTAAGCAATAACTTCCCCATTCCTCTCTTCCCACAGTACCTGGTAACTTTTATTCAACTTTTTCTGTCTCTATAAATTTGCCTATTCTAGCTATTTTATGTAAGTAGAATAAAATAAGTAAGAGTGTATAGGAGTTCTGTGACCCCAAATTTTGAGACCTGCTATAGTGACAATAGGATTATTTGTGAAAAGCATCTGGGGAATGAGCATAAGTTAACTTCTTGTGCTTTTCTTACATTTGAAAGTTAGAGGTATTGGGCGGTGCCTGTGGCTCAGTGGGGTAGGGCTCCAGCCCTATATACCGGGGGTGGTGGGTTCAAACCTGGCCCCAGCCAGACTGCACCAAAAAAATAGCTGGGTGTTATGGCAGGCACCTGTAGTCCCAGCTACTCGAGAGGCTAAGGCAAGAGAATCGCCTAAGCTCAGGAGTTGGAGGTTGCTGTGAGCTGTGTGATGCCATGGCACTCTACCGAGGGTGATAAAATGAGACTCTGTCTCTACCCAAGAAAGAAAAAGAAAGTTAGCAGTATTTTAAGGCAATGATTTTTGATCTAGGCAAAATTGTGCATATTTATCATGTTACTATTTTTGAATATTTATTATGACAGGTCTGGTGTGTATCTGTACAGACAAGGTCTCACTCTGTAGCCCAGGCTGGAGTGCAATGGTGCAATCATAGCTCACTGTAGCTTTGAGCTCCTGGGCTCAAGCAACCCTCCTGCCCTGTCCTCCTGAGGAGCTGAAACTACAGATGCACATCAACATCCCTGGCTTAGGAAGACTTATTTTTCACTCTATACTCTTTTAAACCTTTTTCTTTCTTTATTTCTTTTCTTTTTTTTAATCAAAGAATTAATTCTTTATTCTTCACAATATGCACTACAGAATTAATGTTAATACACTTATTAAAAGATCACTTGAGCCTATGAGTTTGAGACCAGCCTGGGCAACATAGTGAAACCCCATCCCCCAAAAAATAAATAAATGGCTGAGCATGGTGGCTCACGCTGAGGGTGGATTGCTTGAGCTCATGAGTTTGAGAACAGCCTGAGCAAGAGCAAGACCCTACCCCGTCTCTACTAAAAAATAGAAAAACTGAGGGAAGAAGATCGCTTGAGCCCAGGAGATGGAAGTTGCTGTGAGCTATGATGATGCCATATTGCACTCTACCCAGTACAACAGCTTGAGACTCTGTCTCAAAAAATAAAATAAAATATTTCCGAGCATGGTGGCTCATGCCTATAATCCTAGCACTCTGGGAGGCTGAGGCAGGTGGATAGCTTGAGCTCACAAGTTCAAGACCAGCCTGAGCAAAAGTGAGACCTAACAGTAGAAAATGTAGATGATGCATCTCTACTAACAGTAGAAAAAACTGAGGCAGGAGGATCACTTGAGCCTAAGAGTTGTAGGTTGTTGTTAGCTATGACACCACAGCACTCTACCTAGGGCAATAGTTTGAGACTCTGTCTCAAAAAAAATAAATAAATAAAATAAGTCTTCTTCCTGCCCTGACACTCAGGCTATCCAGATACAGCCACTGTCACAAGATCCTTGTTTCTCCTTGTAGAGCTAACCTATGTCTTTCCAAACATAGAAATTTTTCTGGTACTATGACTTGTAATGAAGATCCTTCAACAACATAGCATAGCACATATCAGTGGTGAGTTCTTATGTTTTTTTCTGTAAATCATGCACTTATGCATGATGCATCTTCTTCAGGGAAAGATCAATGATTTGGGGGAGGCTTGGTGCTTGTAGCACTGTGGTTATGGCGCCAGCCACATATACCAAGGCTAACAGGTTCGAGCCTGGCCTGGGCCAGCTGGACAACAATGACAACTGCAACAAGAAAATAGCCAGGCATTGTGGCTGTCACCTATAGTCCCAGGTACTTGGGAGGCTGAGGCAAGAGAATCGCTTAAGCCCAAGAGTTTGAGGTTGCTGTGAGCTTTGACTCCACAGCACTCAACTGAGGATGACACAGTGAGACTCTGTCTCAAAAAATAAATAAATAGGCTTGGCACCTGTGGCGCAAGCGGCTAAGGCGCCAGCCACATACACCTGAGCTGGCAGGTTCGAATCCAGCCCAGGCCCACCAAACAAGAATGACGGCTGCAACCAAAAAAAGAGCCGGGCGTTGTGGTGGGCACCTGTAGTCCCAGCTACTCGGGAGGCAGAGGCAGGAGAATCACTTGAGCCCAGGAGTTGGAGGTTGCTGTGAGCTATGATACCATGGCACTCAACCCAGGGTGACAGCTTGAGGCTCTGTCTCAAAAATAAATAAACAAATAAATAATTTGGGGGAGGACAATATTGGTTTGAAATTTTTATCACGTTTTATAAATACTGACTCCACCTTAGATTATATGTTATGTAGCCATCAAAAATAATATTTATGAAGTCCTTGTAATGACAGAAAGGGGGAAATTACATAATGTTAAGTGGAAAAGTAAGGTATGAAATTCAACAATTTGGCCATAAAATGATGATGAAGAAAACTGAAAGAAAATACAAAGAAAATGGTCAATGTTTATAAGGTTAAGCTATTAAGCTGTTCTGGATGGAGTGGGGGAAGAGTTTTGTGCCCCAGAGGACATTTGGCAAGTCTGGGGATTCCCCCCTCTCCTGAGAAAGAGCCTCACTCTGTTGTCCTGGGTAGAGTGCCATGGTGTCCTCATAGTGCACAGCAACTTCAAACTATTGGGCTAAAGCAATCCTCTGGCCTCAGCCTCCCAGGTACCTGGGACTACTGGTGCCCACCACAATGCTCAGGTAGTTTTTTCTATTTTTAGTAGAGATATTTCTCTTACTCAGGCTGTTCTCAAACATCTGAGCCAAAGTGATCTACCTGCCTTGGCCTTCCAGAGTGGTAGGATTATAGGCATGAACCACTGCACCCACCCAGCCTGGAGATATTTTTTGATTGTCACAACTGATGTGGGGAGGGTAATACTGTCATCCAGTGGGTTGAAGCCAGGTATGCTGCTAAATACACTATTAATACTAACACACAGGATGGCCTCCCACAGTAGAATTATGTGGCCCAAGGTACTGCCAAAATTGAGAAACCCAGATCTAAAGTGTGGCATCAAAGCATGGGATCTGATTTCTTTCCCTGGGATTCAGTGAGGTTTTTTTTTTTTTCTTTTTTTTAAGATTGGGTCTTGCGGTTGGTTGCCTGTAGCTCAGCAGCTAGGGCGCCAGCCACATACACTGGAGCTGGTAGATTCAAGTCCAGCCCGAGCCTGCCAAACAACAATGACAACTACAACCAAAAAAATAGCCGGGCATTGTGGCGAGCACCTGTAGTCCCAGCTACTCAGGAGGCTGAGACAAGAGAATTGCTTAAGCTCAAGAGTTTGAGGTTGCTATGAGCTGTGATGGCACGGCACTCGACCCAGGGTATCATAGTGAGACTCTGACCCCCCCTCCAAAAAAAAATGATACGGTCTTGTTCTGTTGCCCAAGCTAGAGTCCAGCCTCTCTTGAATTCTTGGCCCCAAGTGATCCTCCAGCCTTGGCTTCTCAAAGTGCCAGGATTACAGGCGTGAGCCACCATGCCCAGCCTTCAGTGGGATTTTTTTTTTTTTTTTTATTAGAGACAGTCTCACTTTGTCATTCTCGGTAGAGTGCTGTGGCATCACAGCTCACAGCAACCTCCAGCTCTTGGGCTTAAGTGAGTCTCTTGCCTCAGCCTCCCAAGTAGCTGGGACTACAGGCACCCGCCACAAGGCCCAGCTATTTTTTTGTTGCAGTTTGGCTGGGGCCAAACTGTGGGATATTTTTATTGGGTCCGAGAAAATAAGTTTTAGGTCTGGAGTTAACAGCCAACCAGGAGTTTTAGAAAAAGAGCAAAGCTGACTTCTTCAAACCACCAGGATAGAATCACCCAAACCTAATACTTAATTCTTCCTTCTTTCTATTCGGAGCTCCCCACAGCAACGAATTATCTATCCCAAAATGTCAGTAATATGGAAATTGAGAAACCCTGATTAAACTGATCTTTCCAAACATATTGTTAATTTTATGACTTGAAATATCAAGTCTTAAATTCTTTTCTTTTTTTGAGACAGAGTCTCACTTTGTTACCCTCAGTAGAGTGCTGTGACATCATAGCTCACAGCAACCTCAAACTCTTGGGCTTAAGCGATTCTCTTGTCTCAGCTTCCCAAGTAGCTGGGACTATAGGCACCACCAGAACACTCAGCTATTTTTGTTGTTGTTATTGTTGTTGTAGTTGCCATTTTTGTCTGGCAGGCCTGGGCTGGATTTGAACCCGCCAGCCCTGGTGTGTGTGGCCGGTGTCCTAGCCGCTGAGCTATAGGCACCAAGCCACAAGTCTTAAATTATTTTTTTATTTTATTAAATCATAGCTGTGTAAAGTCTTAAATTCTTAATTTACAAAATAGTCTTTGAGGGAGAGGTGATAAAGTTTAAAAAATAATGATAATCCTATTTAAACAGCAGAGACGAAAAAAATAATGTTTTTTTTTTTTAAACAATAGATCAACTAAACAGACTTGGTTGGGACTTTGTCTTGTTTACCTTTGCTACAGGAGAACTTTGAGATCTTTCTTTCATTTGAAGATTATAGCAATAGTTCCCTGGTTGCAGATCTCCGTGAACAGTACATTAAAATTCATGAAGTTGCACAAGCTAAACACAAACCCAGGAGCACCCTAGTGCCCATGGCTCCTGAGGAGAAGAACCTGAGCCTGGAGTCAAAGATGCACAGACAGGCGCTGGCCCTGCAGGTGTCCAGACAAGAGCTGGAGGCAGAACTGACTTTAAGAGCCTTAAAAGATGGGAATGTAGGAACAGCACTGAGAAAATGCAGGTGATGTTCCAGATCCCCGAATTGTACAGCTTGTCTAAAAGTAACATTTGCTTGCTTGCTTTCTTTAGTAGTGAGGGTGGGGCCACTTTTTTTTTTCACTGAAGGAATTCTCCATTTCTTGCTCCTGAGAGTCTATTTTGGGATTCTGTGTCAGAAAATAATAGTGTCAAAGGCAAGCAGTGAATACTGCAGAGTTAGGTAACAAAACCATTAAATTTAAATTACTGTGTACTTCAGTGTTTATAGGCAGTCCATAAGTTACACACATCCAACTTATACCTCACACTTACGAATAGAGGCCATTTCAGTGAGTGAGTCCCTGAGTTTCAAACATCCTACTGATGTACAACTCGCACTTACCAATGGAGGCTTGGTAGTAGGTACAGGTAGTAGGTACAACTTACATACAAATTCAACTTGAGAAAATAGGTACAGAACTTATCGCATTCGAATCCCAGAGTCTACCTATAATGGTATCCACAATAACTTGAAAAACAAAGTGTACCATATACCATGAAAACATTTTGGGAACATTATATGTGTTGATGATGGTGGTTATATGTTAATCCCAGAAAGACACATGTGTTTACTTTCAATATGAGTATTCTAACTATCAACATTTCCTTTCCTACTTAAAGAGGTTTGTTTAAGTATCACTGCAATGCCGACACTGGGAAATTACTGTTTCTGACTTGTCAGAGACTTTGTCAGATGTTGGCTGATGATATCCCAATGGCAGCACCTGTGGGTCTGAACCTTCCTTCCAAGATACATGATCTAGCATGCCAAGCTGCCACCATCTGCAGTCCAGGTGACAAAATTTCTATAATATACGTAATTATATACGTATTTATATTCTCAGATTTGTTTTGTTCTTATTTCCCAAATGCTTTCACTTTACAACTGGACAGTATAGTAATTAGACAAGAGATAGTATCATCATTTTATAAAGGAACAATTGTAACTGATTCTCTTTTGGGATAATTGTACAATGTTTCAAAATATTAACAATGATTGTTGATGTTATTTACTTTAGTAGGATTGTGAAATTCTTTGTATCACTATGTATTATTTTATTTTTAAGCCAAGTTTAAGAAAAAGGTTGAATTGCTTTATTTAAGATAGTCAAAGCTATGTTGAAACCTTCCTATTTTGTGGCCTTCCTTAGAATTTTGAATGGTAATTATAAAAAGATTGTTTTCAGGGCATCGCCTGTGGCTCATCGAGTAGGGCGCTGGCCCCATATACCGAAGGTGGCGTGTTCAAACCTGGCCTCAGCCGAACTGCAAAAAAAACCCTAGAAAACTAGCCGGGCTTCGTGGCAGGCACCTGTAGTCCCAGCTACTCGGGAGGCTGAAGCAAGAGAATCACCTAAGCCCAGGAGTTGGAGATTGCTGTGAGCTGTGTGACGCCACGGCACTCTACCAAGGGCGATAAAGTGAGACTCTGTCTCTACAAAAAAAAAGATTGTTTTCATTGGAGACATGAAATATGAGTTTAATGATTTCTCTTTTTTTTTGAGACAGAGCCTCAAGCTGTCACCCTGGATAGAGTGCTGTGGCATCACAGCTCACAGCAACCTCCAATTCCTGGGCTCAAGCAAGTCTCCTGCCTCCGCCTCCCAAGTAGCTGGGACTACAGGCCTCTACCACAACACCTGGCCATTTTTTTCTTTTTCTTTTTTGGTTTCAGCCGTCATTGTTGTTTGGCGGGCCCAGGCTGGATTCGAACCCGCCAGCTCAGGTGTATGTGGTTGGCACCTTAGCCTGTTGAGCCACAGGCGCCAAGCCTAATGATTTCTCTCTATCTATCCATTTCCTTTCAGATCTTTTATTAGATGCTTTAGAATTATGTAAATATACTTTAACAGCAGTAGAGCTTTCAAGACAATGCCAAATGGATGACTGTGGAATTCTAATGAAAGTAAGTTACTTTTGAATTTTATTTTCCTCCAAAAAAAATCCCTGCCAATCATTATGTGCTATTTTAAAATCACGTGTATAGGGGCGGTGCCTGTGGCTCATTGAGTAGGGCACCAGCCCCATATACTGAAAGTGGTGGGTTCAAACCCGGCCTCGGCAGAACTGCAAAACAGAAAAATAGCTGGGCGTTGTGGCATGTGCCTGTAGTCCCAGCTACTCTGGAGGCTGAGGCAAGAGAATCACCTAAGGCCAGGAATTGGAGGTTGCTGTGAGCTGTGTGATGCCACGGCACTCTACCAAGGGCAATAGAGTGAGACTCTGTCTCTATTAAAAAAAAAAAATCACGTGTATAGTTTAGGAAAATATGGGAGTTACTTCTTATATTTTCTTACTTTAGAGTAGAAAAATACTTTTTTAGTAGAGATGGGATCTTGCTATTTTGGCCAGTCTAGTCATTTGAGTTCTTGGCCTCAAATGGTCCTCTTACCTCCGCCTCCCACGGTACTGTGATTATAGGTGTGAGCCACCATATCCCACCTAGACTAGAAAACTTATTAAGGGAATGAGACCTTTTCTTTTTTCCAGTTATAGTCAATGACTTTTTTTTTTTTGAGACAGTCTCACTATGTTGCCCTCAGTAGAGTGCTATGGCGTCATAGCTCACAGCAACATCAAACTCTTAGGCATAAGCGATTCTCTTGCCTCAGCCTCCCAAGCAGCTGGGACTACAGGCGCCCGTCACAATGTCTGGCTATTTTTTGGTTGTAGTTGTCATTGTTGTTTGGCAGGCCCAGGCTAGGTTTGAATCTGCCAGCTCTGGTATATGTGGCTGATGTAATCACTGTGCTACAGGTGCCAAGCCCACATTTAATTGCTTTAATTTGCACTGTCTTTTAAAATACTGGGCTTCAAATAAGGCCTCTCTGGATATTGTCCTTTTGTTAGAATTTAATGTAAATTTACATTTGTATAAGCCATACACCAGAAGAAACGTAGCATATAGTTGTGTTTGACCTTCAGAACAATTGGGCACTAATACATCTGATTGTGGATTCTGCTTGGTGAAGATGTTATCTGTGTTCTGCAATGTACTTAGTTCTGTTGTTTCTGTATGATTTGGTAGACTTCTTTTGGAACTCATAAAGATCCATATGAAGAGTGGTCTTACAGTGACTTCTTCAGTGAAGATGGAATTGTTCTTGAGTCACAATTGGTGCTACCGGTTATTTATGAATTGATTACATCACTTGTGCCTCTGACTGGTAAATCTTATTTATATCATCTCTTTGTATGTCTTTCTGCTTTATGAAAATTTAAACTAAAGACATTTGTAACTAGTATTATAGACTATAATATGAATGAATCTTCTAGGCATATTGTTGAGCAATAGGATCCAGATACAAAAGATTATATTCTGTATGATTTTATTTACATTAAGTACAAAACCAGGCTAAGAATAAGCTGATTCTTTTGGAAGTCAGGGTAGTGGTTGCCGTTGGGGTGGTTAACGACAGAAAAGGACATGAAGGAGTACCTGGGGTGCTGCCAATGTTCTATTTCTTGGTCTGGATGCTGCTCCATTCAGTTTGTGGACATTTATCAGGTTGTACACTTACTAATACACTTTTCTCTATGTGTATTTTAAATTTTTTCTAGCAGTTTGCTTTAGAACATTATTTGCTGCTAATAACACAGTATTTAAATATCTCTGAGTGTATGTGCGTTATAAAAGTTATTTTATTTAGTGTTATTGAATTTTATTATTCTCTTTTGTAGAAAGCAAGAGATATCCCTTGGAGTCTACAAGTTTGCCATATTGCTCTACTAATGAAGGTATTTATCATCAGAAATGTTTGTAGTGGCTTGGCGCCCATTGCTCAAGGGGCTAAGGCATCAGCCACATACACCAGAGCTGGCAAGTCCAAATCCAGACCGTGCCTGCCAAACAACAGTGACAACTACAACCAAAAAATAGCCAGGTGTTGTGGCAGGCACCTGTAGTCCCAGTTACTTGGGAGGCTGAGGCAAGAGAATCGCTTAAGCCTAGGAGTCAGAGATTGTTGTGAGCTGTGACGCCACGGCACTCTACCCAGGGTGACAGCTTGAGGCTCTGTCTCAAAAAAAAAAAAAAAAAAAAAAGAAAGAAAAAAATGTATCCAGCATGGCATTAAGATTTTTTAAACACTCAGTTATAGAAAGTCCTTGAAATGCTGAATATGAATCTGACTTAATGTTCTTAATGTAATTATTTAGTTATTACTCTCCTATTGCTAGTCATCTAAAAGATCAGGAGAATGTGCACTAGCTTATAGTATTAACTTTTTATGAATTTGTTCACAAATTTTAGTCTCCCAAATGGAGAAGTGGTTTTCATCAGCTAATGATTTAAATGTCTCAGGTGAACTAAGCAAGTTACAATTAAAGAAAGTATCTTAGCTCGGTGCCTGTGGCTCAACAGGCTAAGACACCAGCCACGTACACCTGAGCTGATGGGTTCGAATCCAGCCCAGACCCACCAAACAACAATGACGGCTGCAACCAAAAAATGGCCGGGCATTGTGGTGGGCACCTGTAGTCCCAGCTACTTGGTAGGTGGAGGCAAGAGACTCGCCTGAGCCCAGGAATTGGAGGTTGCTTTGAGCTGTGATGCCATAGCACTCTATCCAGGGTGACAGCTTGATGCTCTGTCTCAAATAAAAAAAAAAAAAAAAAAAAAGGAAGTTTCTCATTTTGGGCGGTGCCTGTGACTCAGTGGGTGGGACACCAGCCCCGTATACCGAGGGTGATGGGTTCAAACCTGCCCCTGTCCAAACTGCAACAAAAAAATAGCCAGGCGTTGTGGCGGGCGCCTTTAGTCCCAGCTACTCAGGAGGCAGAGGCAAGAGAATCGCCTAAGCCCAGGAGTTAGAGTTTGCTGTGAACTATGTGACGCCACGGCATTCTACTGAGGGTGATAAAATGAGACTCCGTCTCTACAAAATAAATAAAGTATCTCATTTTCTAGTGGACTTAGTGATTTTTTTTTGGTTTAAATCAAGCCTTGTGTTAACTCCCAATAACTAACTTTGAGAATGAATTCCATGAGTATTGCATGCATTGAAGAAGTGGGCTATACCTGAAAACAGTTTTCTATAATACAGTCTTTCTTTGTTTATAAAATATAAATAGGAATATTCCTTTATTTAGGTAAAATCCTTTTATCACTTCACAGGAGATGGCCTTATTTTACCTGTTATAAATTCCATTTCTGCCATGCTTCAGAACCTTCAGGAATCTAGCCAGTGGGAACTGGCCCTAAGATTTGTAGTTGGTTCATTTGGTACCTGTCTTCAGCACTCTGTGTCAAACTTCATGAATGCCAGTTTAAGTGAAAAGGTATAGTTTTGAGAACAAATACTTGGACTTTGGGTGAATACAGATAAAAAAGCACTGCCAAACAAAGGAATTGGGAGTCCACATTATCCTATTTGGCTATGTAACAAGGAAACTGATAATTTGTCAGATTTAAGAAACATTTGTTGAGTATATACTAGAATTCCAGTGTAGTTCAAGGTGCTTGCACATACTTTCATACTCTTTTCAACAACTCTGAGAGTCTCTGTTTTGCAAATGTGAAAACTCAGATTCAGGGAGGTAAATAAGTTAAATGAGGTTTTTGGTTATAATAAGTCTTTGCACTGAAAGCTCAGTGCAGTTTTGACTATGTCACATTGGATCAAAAATATCTCCTTGCTGTTTGTTTGTTTGTTTGTTTCTTTTGAGACAGAGTCTCACTATGTCACCCTCAGTAGAGTGCTATGGCGTCACTGCTCACAGTAACCTCAAACTCTTGGGCTCAAGCAATTCTCTTGCCTCAGCCTCCCAAGTAGCTGGGACTGCAGGTGCCTGCCACAAAGCCCAGGTACTTTTTTGTGTGCAGTTGTCATTGTTGTTTAGCAGGCCTGGCCCGGGTTCAAACCCACCAGCCTCAGTATATGTGGCCTGCACCCTACCCACTGAGCTATGGGCATCACCTATTGTTTTGTTTTGTTATTGTCCAAATATTATAATTATTCTCTGATAGCATCATTGAAGAGACTAGAAGACAAACTACCAGTTGATATCTTACTTATGAAGCTGGGTCTCAAAGGGAATTATCTTCATTTCTGCTATTCTGTTGATATTTATTTAAAGCTGATTATAATCAACTTTATTGAGTTAATGCTTTCAAACTTAAAATGTACATTGGCTTGGAATCCGTAGCTCAGTGAGTAAGGGCGCCAGCCACATACAGCAAAGCTGGCAGGTTCGATCTCAGTCTTCTTGCTCAGGCTGTTCTTGAACTCCTGAAGCAATCCACTCACCTCAGAGCGCTAGAATTATAAGCGTGAGCCACCATGCCTGGCCCTTATAATGCTTTAATTCATAAATAACTAAAATCAGGGGACAAAAATGGGAAAGACTGGCTCAGTGCCTGGGTCTGCTAACCAATAATGACAACTACAACCAAAAAATAGCCGGTGTTGTGGCGGACGCCGTAGTCCCAGCTACTTGGGAGGCTGAGGCAGGAGAATCGCTTAAGCCCAAGAGTTTGAGGTTGCTGTGAGCTATGACACCATGGTACTCTACTGAGGATAACATAGCCTCTGGTATTCACCTTGTCACCAATACTATAATCAAGATACAGAGTATTTTTTAAAGTTCCTTTTGCCCCTTATTGGGGAATCCCCTACCCCCAGCTCTAGCTTTCTATGTATAGATTAATCCTAATACTTTATGCACATAATGTTCAATTTTCAAAGTTCCATAATATTTGAAATGAGTTTTCTGAATGATACATTCACATGGACCTAAAGATTCTTTTGTTCTTCTCTGAAAGTTATTTGGTGAGACTGCATTATTTAAATCAAGAAATATTGTTATGGGATTGAAAGAAAAAGCCATTATGTTTATCAGAGAAAATGCTACAACACTACTACACAAGGTAAGTATTTGTTCTAGGTTTCTCCATAAAATGTTTTTTTTTTTTTTTTTTTTTGCCTTTTACCTCGGTCGACAGTGTATATGATTTAGTAGTTTATGGTTCCATACACTACTATTTTACTCTTCAAAAGCTTCAGGGACTTTTATCACACCTAATCATAGTGATGGTTTTTTTATTATGATAATTGACATTCTATTGACCATTTATGAAAGGTAGTCAGTCTTTCCCGCTTTTTTGTTTATTGGGGTTTTTTTGAAAAGGGCTCACTATGTCGAGTGCCATGTCGTCAACAGCTCACAGCAACCTCAAACTCTTGGGCTTAAGCAATTCTCTTGCCTCAGCCTCTCAAGTAGCTGTAGCTGGGACTACAGGCACCTGCCACAATGCCCAGCTATTTTTTTGCTGCAGTTATCATTGTTGTTTAGCAGGCCCAGGCACTGAGCCAATCTTTCCCACTTTTGTCCCCTGATTTTAGTTATTTATGAATTAAAGCATTATAAGGGCCAGGCATGGTGGCTCACGCTTATAATTCTAGCACTCTGAGGTGGGTCGATTGCTTCAGAAGTTCAAGACCAGCCTGAGCAAGAAGACTGAGATCCCATCTCTAGAAAACTAGCCAGGCTTTGTGGTGGGCATCTGCAGTCCCAGCTACTCAGGAGGCTGAGGCAAGAGAATCACTTGATCCCAAGTGTTTGAAGTTGCTGTGTGCTATGATGCCATGGCACTCCATGTGACAAAATGAGACTGTCTCAAAAAATAAGTAAATACAATGTTAAAAAAATAGAAAAAACTAGCCAGACATGGTGTCAGGCACCTGTAATTCCATCTACTTGGGGGCTGGGGCAAGAGAATCACTTGAACCTAGAAGTTTGAGGTTGCTGTGAGCTGACACCACAGCACTCTAAGTTGAACATGGAAACAATCATAGTTGTTTTTATAAGTTGAAAGCTCGGATATCAGCAATCTCATGTGGTTAAACCTAATTGATAGAATAAATAGAGTTAAGTCTTGAATACAGGTCAAAATAGAGGTTAGGAATAGGAGGGGAATCCAGTAGAAGAAATAGGTAGATACAGTGAAAACAAATAACAACCAGGAGAGTCTGGGGTCCCTGAAGTTTAAGGTAGAATGTTTTATGGAGGGGGGATCGACTGTACCCAAACTGTGAGAACAGCTGGTGGAATGCTAGGGTTGAGAGCTTTTCTTTTTTCTTTTTTTTTTTTTTTGAGAGAGCCTCAAGCTGTCACCCTGAATAGAGTGCCGTGGCATCACAGCTCACAGCAACCTCCAATTCCTGGGCTCAAGCGAGTCTCCTGCCTCAGCCTCCCAAGTAGCCGGGACTATAGGCGCCCGCCACAACGCCCGGACATTTTTTGGCTGCAGCTGTCATTGTTGTTTGGCAGGCCCAGGCTGGATTCGAACCCGCCAGCTCAGGTGTACGTGGCTGGCGCCTTAGCCCGTTGAGCCACAGGTGCCGAGCCTGGTTGAGAGCTTTTCAAGGGTGAATCTTCTGCAGTGGTTTTCTGTAAAGGGGAGTAGAGAAATAGGAGCAACAAGAATTGAGTGATTTTTGTTCTGAGAGTACCTAGCGTACAAGAGAGGAAAAACTAGTGATAGTGAGAGAGAATGGACTTTGGCAGGAGCAAGACTTTTAAGTAGATAAGGCTGGATGGGGTCCACAGGACGCGAGAAAGGTTGGCCTCAGGTGGGCAGGGACAGTTGATGACTGAAAGGGGTGGTGGGAGGATGAGGCAGATGAGTTCTGGTTGCTTCTGATTTCTCAGTGAAGCAGAATATGAGATCATTGGCTAAGAATGAGGACAGGAGGGAGATGCTGGAGATATGAAAGGAAGGGGTAAAAGAGGCATGCAAAGAGTAGAACTTGTTACAGTTGCTTTCTTTAATTTCTGATAAAGGTCATTAAACCTAATGGAACTATGGCACTGTGTTACTATAAATAACTGTTACTAATAAATAACTTTTCATAAAACACTTGTTTTTTCATGGTGTCTGTAATTCAATTTAGTGATCAATACGATTGTGAAGAATTTTCTTCTTTTGATGTTTTCTTCCCATAGGTATTTAATTGTCGCCTGGTGGATCTAGACCTGGCATTGGGTTACTGCACTTTCTTACCCCAAAAAGATGTGTTTGAAAATCTCTGGAAGCTCATAGATAAAGCATGGCAGAATTATGACAAAATTTTGGTAAGTCCCAAGGAAGCACATCTTCAGTTTCTTGAAGTATTAAAGATTTGGGGGAGACATGAAGCTGGCTTTGCCACCAGGTTTTAAAGATTTAGTGGAAGAAATGTTGAGTGAACTCACATGCTTTCTACCAGCTTTTGCTTAACTAGTGGCATACTGGTGAATATATATGCAAGTCATAAGCATTGTTCAACCCAAAGAAGTATGATGTCTCTTATTTCTTAAAATCCATAGGCATAGGCTCGGTGCCTGTGGCTCAACAGGCTGAGGCACCAGCCATGTACACCTGAGCTGGCGGGTTCGAATCCAGCCCGGGCCCGCCAAACAACAATGACAGCTGCAACCAAAAAATACCCGGGCGTTGTAGCAGGTGCCTGTGGTCCCAACTACTGGGGAGGCGGAGGCAGGAGAATTGCTTGAGCCCAGGAGTTGGAGGTTGCTGTGAGCTGTGATGCCACGGCACTCTACCTAGGGTGACAGCTTGAGGTTCTGTCTCAAAAAAAAAACCTTACCTTTTATGCTGGGGGGCTGATGCAGGTTCAGGACCAGCCTGAGCCAGAATAAGAACTTGTCTCTAAAAATAGTCAGGCATTGTGGTAGACGCCTATAGTCCCAGCTACTTGGGAGGCTGAGGCAAGAGGATCACTTAAGCCCATGAATTTGAGATTGCTGTGAACTATGACATCACTCTACCAAGGGCGACAAAGTGAGACTCTGTCTCAAAAAAAAAACCAAACATACCTTTTTTGGGGATTTTGCTTGCAAGATAACTAAACTTTGGCCTTTTATTATAAAGGAAAGGCAGACTAAATTTATGATATCATACAGAAAACTGAATTACCTAAATACTGTATAAAAAGTAATGACAGTGTACAAAGCAACACGTAACACTCTACACTGTTGTCACAAAGAGAGGTTATGATTTTTATTGTTGGGTTTCATCTAAAAGGTATTGGAAGAACTTACTCTATTTGCAATTGTTAATTTTATTTTACTTTTTTTAGGCAATATCTCTGGTAGGTTCTCGGCTAGCCAGTCTCTATCAGGAAATAGAGATGGAGCTTAAGTTCCATGAACTCAGTACTGATGCCCAGTGGGGTATTCGCCTTGGTGAACTTGGAGTGAGTATTCCTTGTGTTGCTGTTATAAATTCTGATAATCACTCAATTGGAGAATTGAAAATAAAGACTTCATTGTCTGACTTCGGTGGGTGGAGGAGAATGTATATATACTCATAAATTTTAGTTATATTAAGTACACACACATTGGTACATTCAAAGAAATAATGTCTTTTGGGGGTAGCACCTGTGGCTCAAGGAGTAGGGTGCTGGCCCCATATGCCAGAGGTGGCGGGTTCAAACCCAGCCCCGGCCAAAAAAAAAAAAAAGGAAAGAAGGTCTTTTTGCCTCATTTCCTTTTTTCTGTATATTTAAGGAGATTAAAAGGTGCCTGATGTTTTCAGCTGCTTAACTTTCTCATTTCTGGGTATGCATATATCTAGTATGAGTTGACATTTATGCTGTTTCAGGCCTAGCCTTTAGCCTCATACTGTTGTTTGCTGGAGGTGTTATTTGGTTAAAGATAATATGAAAATTTATATACAGGTATACTGTCCTTCAGAACTCCTAGAAGGGAAAAGCAAATGTTTCTTACTTTTGACTTTACATTAGATCTAGGCTTTATAGTCAAAAGAACAGGCAGACATGTTGCCAAAGATGTAAAACATCTTATTTAGTTTTCAAAAAGCTTGTCAGGAAGATAATCACTGCAGAAGTGTTTTAAGGCCTAATTCCTAAGTAGTAATGGGACTGGTGTTCTATTAGCCCTAACAACTAAACTTCACAGATGAAGAGGCAATGGTTAGGGTGGCTAAGAAGGCTGTTAGACACACATAGACCTCAAATCTAAGAATAATGGTTAGGTTGAGTATAAAAATAAAAGTTGGGGCTTGGCGCCTGTGGCTCAATGGGCTAAGGTGCCAGCCATGTACACCTGAGTTGGCGGGTTTGAATCCAGCCCGGGCCCGCCAAACAACAGTGATGGCTGCAACCAAAAAATGGCCGAGCATTGTGGCGGGCGCCTGTAGTCCCAGCTACTTGGGAGACGGAGGCAAGAGATTCGCTCGAGCCCGGGAATTGGAGGTTGCTGTGAGCTGTGCCATAGCACTCTATCCAGGGTGACAGCTTGAGGCTCTGTCTCAAAAAAACATAAATAAAAGTTGGAGGAGCTCTAAAAAAGTTTTTCTAGGCTTGGCTCCTGTGGCTCAACGTGATAAGGCGCCATCTACGTACACTGAGCTGGCAGGTTCGAATCCAGGCCCGGATTCGAACTTGGGAGGCGGAGGCAAGAGATTCGCTTGAGCCTAGGAATTGGAGGTTGCTGTGAGCTGTGATGCCATAGTACTCTATCCACGGTGACAGCTTAAGGCTCTGTCTCAAAAAAAAAAAAGTTTTTCCAGGTGGCGTCTGTGCCTCAGTGGGTAGGGCGCTGGCCCCATGTACCGAGGGTGGAGGGTTCCAACCCCGCCCCGGCCAAACTGCAACAAAACATAGCCAGGCGTTATGGCGGGTGCCTATAGTCCCAGCTACTCGGGAGGTCGAGGCAAGGGAATCGCCTAAGCGTAGGAGTTGGAGGTTGCTGTGAGCTGTGTGACGCCACGGCACTCTAACCAGGGTGATAAAGTGAGGCTCTGTTTCTACAAAAAAAATTTTTCCTTTTAAAAAAATAGGTGAGGAGGGTGAGGCAAGAGAATTGCCTAAGCCCAAGAGCTGGAGGTTGCTGTGATCTGTGACTCCAGGGCACTCTACTGATGGCAACAAAGTGAGATTATGTCTCAAAAAAAAAGAAAAATAGTAATAGACTGGCGACACCCATAGCTCAGTGGGTAGGGTGCCAGCCACATACACCAAGGCTGACAGGTTCCAACCTGGCCCAGGCCAGCTAGGACAACAATGACAACAACAAAAAAGTGGCTGGGCGTTGTGGTGGGCACCTGTGGTCCCAGCTACTTAGGAGGCTGAGGCAAGAGAATTGCTTAAGCCCAAAAGTTTGAGGTTGCTATGAGCTGTGACACCACGGCACTCTACCGAGGGTGATATAGTGAAACTCTGTCTCAAAAGAAAAAAATAAAATAAATAAAATAATAGGCTGGGGGCCAGGCATGGTGGCTCATGCCTATAATCCCAATACTCTGGGAGGCTGAGGTGGGTGGATTCCCTGAGCTGACCGGTTTGAGACCAGCCTGAGGAAGATCAAGAACTCATTTCTAAAAATAGGGCGGCACCTGTGGCTCAAGGAGTAGGGCGCTGGCCCCATATACCAGAGGTGGTGGGTTCAAACCCAGCCCTGGCCAAAAACTACAAAAAAAATAAATAAATAGCTAGGCGTTGTGGTGGGCTCTTGTAGTCCCAGCTACTTGGGAGGCTGAGGCAAGAGAATCTCTTAAGCCCAAGAGTTTGAGGTGGTTGTGAGCTATGATTCCATAGCACTCTACCAAAGATTACAAAGTGAGACTCTGTCTCAAGAAAAAAAAAGAAAAGAAACAATAGGCTGAGTGCATTGGCTCACACCAGTAACCAAAGCACTTTGGCAGGCTAAGCTAGGAGGATTGCTTGAGGCCATCCTAGGCAACATAGCAAGACCTCACCTCTACAGTAATGTGAAAAAGTTAACTGGTAGCACACACGTGGATCCCTCGCTACTCAGGAGGCTGAGGCAAGACAATTGCTTGAGCCCAGGAATTTGAGGCTATAGTGAGCTATGAACATACCAATATACTCTAGCCGGGGAGACAAGCCAAGACTCTGACTTAAAAAAAAACAAAAATTTTTTTTTAAGAAATAAATAATAAATAGTAAAAGGGCAGGTTGTTGCCCTTATTCTGATACATTTCAGTTTATAACATATTATTTTGCTCTTATTATTTCTAGATTTCTTTTCAACCAGTTTTCAGGCAACATTTTCTCACCAAGAAAGACCTCATTAAAGCACTTGTAGAGAATATAGATATGGACACAAGCCTCATTCTGGAATATTGCAGGTAATTCCTTAAACTTTAATGGTATTTTTGCTGTTAGCTTAACAAACTAATAATTCTTACTGTGAGAACAAAGTAAAACAGCTGATTATTACATGTGGTCTGTAGACCTCTGATATTTTCTTTCGCTCACTCTCAAACTGAATAAATCCAAAGCTACATTAAATTCTCTTATGATACCACCTTTTCAATTCACTGTTTAGTGCTTCCCAAATTTGCCTCATGAAAAGTATCCCTATCTCAGTGAGTAGGGCGCTGGCCCCATATACCGAGGGTGGCGGGTTCAAACCCAGCCCCGACCGAACTGCAACAAAAAAATAGCTGGGTGCTGTGGAGGGCGCCTGTAGACCTAGCTACTTGGGAGACTGAGGCAAGAGAATCGCCTAATCCCAAGAGCTGGAGGTTGCTGTGAGCTATGACGCCATGGTACTCTACCAAGGGTGACATAGTGAGCTCTGTCTCTTAAAAAAAAAAAAAAAAAAGGAAGAAGAAAAAGAAAAAAAAGAAAAGTACCCCTAGGACAAAGATTTCTAGACCTCTCCCTGGCAGTTCTGACTCAGCACATCTGGACTGAGGCCTGGAAATCTCTGATCTTTAATAGGCGCTCAGGGTGATTCCTATGATTAGAAAACTTTGGAACTATTCTCCTAAGTAATTTAATTTCTAAATCAGATCAATTTAAGTGAGCAAACTAATTTTAATGTAAAACATAATGAAAAGTATGATTTAGGGAGAATTCCTAATTTCCTATTAAAACATTTGTAAGCCGGGAGGCACTTGTGGCTCAGTGAGTAGGGCACCGGCCCCATATGCCGGAGGTGGCGGGTTCAAACCCAGCCCCGGCCAAAAACTGCAAAAAAAAAAAAAAACATTTGTAAGCAAATTTAGAAACCCAAAACAAAATGTGTTATTTATAGATTCAGCTGACTTTAATTAAGAATAAATGATTTATAATTTACATTTGAGATATTTTCATTTATTAAATAAGATGACTTATTTGCTGATTTCAAGTGCGCACACACATTATCTCATTTAATTTTTAAATTTTTTATTGCGTATTAGTGCTAGTTGGTACATGAGAAAATGAGCCCATTTTACCTGACCTACTCGAGGTCAAATTACTTGTATAAGTGACTGCTTCTAAAATACTAAGGGTGCTATCACCCCCATCTGAGTTGTAGCAGATCCATGGAATCTTTCTCCCTGTGGATAGTGGGGAATAGAGTAATGACCCTGTCTGTCACCTTCCTGAGCCCAGAAGTCAAGGACTATAAGTAGCAATGACTTAAACTGTACTTTGAAATAAAAAAACTATGCCATTCTTTGGTTTGGAGTAAATAAGGTACACATCTATTTTATTAACTTACACTCCTGATAAATTCTTATGTGTTGTTTTACAGTATAGAACCCTTTTCTGAAATTTAAATAGCTGTAGTAATGTGAGGTTCATTTCAGTTATTCTGATTACATGGCATTGATGATTTGTATTTGTATGATAGTGACACTTTTGCCTTAAGCAGTCTATCTGAATAAATTTAGATGACCTTTAGAATATTATAGAATGACTTGAAAATGGTGGTACTTGAAACTTTTCTTTTTTTTTTGCAGTTTTTGGCTGGGGCTGTGTTTGAACCTGCCACCTCTGGCATTTGGGGCCGGCGCCCTACTCCTTTGAGCCATAGGTGCTGCCCCTTGAAACTTTTCTTGATATTTTAGTTGTCCTGTACAGCAAATTAAACCATCACCACCTTATTAATAGGACGTGAAAAGACATTTCAGTTGTCACTTTGTACTAACCAGATTCCTAATTTTTAAACCTTTAATACTTTTTCTAATTGAGCTGAAATGTATTAAAATCAAAGTCCCACATAATCCCAGTACTCAGAGATAATCATAGTCAAAAAGAATTTGGCGGTGGGCAGTGCCTGTGGCTTAGTGGGTAGGGTGCCGGTCCCATATACTGAGGGTGGTGGGTTTGAACCTGACTCCTGCCAAACTGCAATAAAAAAAATAGCTGGGCATTGTGATGAGCACCTGTAGTTCCAGCTACTTGAGAGGCTGAGGCAAGAGAGACTCACCTAAGCCCAAGAGCTGGAGTTGCAGTGAACTGTGGCTCACAGCACTCTACCAAGGGTGACATAGACTCTGTCTCCAAAAATAATTAAATAAATAAATAAAAAGAATTTTGGTTATGTTGTCCTTTTTTTCCTGTACATATGCTCACATGCACTTTAGAAAGTTTATTTATTTAGTTTTTTGCAGCAGAGTCTCACTGTATCACCCTCAGTAGAGTGCTGTGGCATCACAGCTCACAGCAATCTCAAATTCTTGGGCATAAGCAATTCTCTTGCCTCAGCCTCCCAAGTAGCAGCGACTACAGGCACCCGCCCCAACACCCAACTATATTTTTGTTGTAGTTGTCATTATTATTTTAGCTGCGCTGGGCTGAGTTTGAACCCACCAGCCTGGGTGTATGTGGTTGGCACCATAACCACTGTGCTATGGGCCCTGAGCCAATATAAAATTTATTTAAGGCAAACTTACAATTTACATACCATCTTATAGTATGTCATTTAGTTAACAATGTGTATTCCAAGGTTAGTACATACCTTTGTCATCTCTGTTGAATTCTATGATGTTCCTTTGTATGGATATGGTTAAATTTTGACGATGGGAGCATGCGCCTAAGTATTTTGTCAGAAATTCTGCATGGAAATTTATGCCTTTAGGGAGATCAGTGTGTAATTGAATACTTTTTTTAGCACATTTCAGTTGGACTGTGATGCAGCTCTTCAGCTATTCATTGAAACACTGCTCCACAACAGTAATGCCAGCCAAAGCCAGAGAGATGCAAGTCCAGAGTGTACAAAGCAACGGCGTTCCAAACTCCTGGCCAAAGCCCTTGAAATGGTTCCTTTACTGACGACCACAAAAGATTTGGTCATCAGTCTTAGTGGAATACTACATCAGGTAGATGAATGGTGAAATGAATATATCAAGACATCTGAAACATCCCTCTTACTTTTAATTTACTAGATACATATATAGTCACAAATTGGATGTATATGTTCTATATTTTTATTTTCATTTTGAATCAATTCTAGATTTTTATGTTTTAATACAGCTTAATACGGCAATTTTCCTGTCTTATATTTTTAAAAAATAGACCTAGCATTTTTCCCCAAATTTTTGAAAACAGCACACGTTCTTTGAAAAAAAAAGTCAAACTAGAGAGAAAGGAATAAATCAAAAAAGGGAATTTTTCTATAACCCCGTTACCTGGAGATAAAAATGTTAAAAGTTTGGTGTAGTGACTTTTGTACACTAAATGTTCTATTCTCTTACCCTCTTCTTACATTTAACATATTCTCATTACATGTCAATACCTGTATATTTGTCTCTCTCTCTTTTTTTTTTTTTAGCCATAGTCTTGTTTTGTCACCCTCGGTAGAGTGCTGTGGCATCACAGCTCACAGCAACCTCAAACTCTTGGGCTCAAGCGATTCTCTTGCCTCAGCCTCCCAAGGAGCTGGGACTACAGGTGACCACCACAACGCCCAGCTATTTTTTTTTTTTTTTTTTAAGAGACAGAGTCTCACTTTTTTTTTCCTTTGAAACAGAGCCTCAAACTATGGTAGAGTGCTATGGCATCACAGCTCACAGCAACCTCCAACTCCTGGGCTCAAGCTATTCTTCTGCCTCCACCTCCCAAGGAGCTGGGACTACAGGCGCCTGCCACAACACCGGCTGTTTTTTGGTTGTAGCCGTCATTGTTGCTTGGCAGGCCCGGGCTGGATTTGAACCCGCCAGCTCAGGTGTATGTTGCTGGTGCCTTAGCCGCATGAGCCACAGGCACCGAGCCTTTTTGTTTTATTTTGTTTAGCAGGCCGTGGCCAGGTTTGAACCACCTAGCCCTGTAGCATGTGGCCAGCACCCTAAGCACTGAGCCATGGATGGCTCATCTGTCTCATTTTTTTGACAGATACATATTTCTCATTCTACTATTTGAATAAAACATACTATATTTAACCAGCCTTTTATGGATTGTCATTTACATTGTTTGTAAATTTTAATTCTTTATTTTTTTAATTTTTAAAATATGTGTTGAGATGGGGTCCTACTATTTTGGCCATGCTGGTATTGAGCTCCTGGGTGCAAGCAATCCTCCTGCCTCAGCCTCTTGTGTTGCTGGGATTATAGGCATATACCACTGGGCCCTAAATTTTATTATTATAAATTATTAACAATATCTTCAGGTGGCGTCTGTGGCTCAGTGGAGTAGGGTGCTGGCCCCATATGCTGGAGGTGGCAGGTTCAAACCCAGCCCCGGCCAAAAACTGCAAAAAAACAAAACAAAACAATATCTTCACACATTTTATACTTTTGTTTGATTTTTTTTTTTAGAAGATCTGAAAATTAGAATTTTTAGGTCAAGGGGGTAGTTTGATGGGAGAATAAAGGTAGGTAGTAGGAGAAATAAGATTGTAAAACTGTAAGAAATATTTCAGTTTTATATTTTGACTGTAATTCAGCCAAAAATTATATAGACTTGCTCAGATTTTCTAGGTGTATAATAGTTCATCTTCCTACTTTGTTAAATGGTGTTTTCATGTGACTTTAGTTGGTATTTAAAAAGTAGAAAAAAATGGTGTGAAGGCAGAAACAGGGCAAAGAGAATACTTTCTTTTTTTTTTTTCCTTACAAGTGTATATATAGATACCACCCCATTAATTTTTGTATTATAGTATATAGGAAGAGCTAAAACAAAATCCTCTGAGAAACTTACTTGGAGACCTGTGATTTTAGTTGTGTCATTTCTCATAAAAAGGTCAATTTCTTCTTGTTCTGATTTTCCCATCATAAGTAGAAGAAATAAAACTTAAATTCCAAAATCTTATAAAATTATGAAATTTTCACCATATGTTTATTCTTTTTATATCTTTAGTATTTTAAGAGCTTTTTTTTTTTTTTTTAGGCAAAGCCTCAAGCTGTCACCCTGGATAGAGTGCTGTGGCATCACAGCTCCCAGCAACCTCCAATTCCTGGGCTCAAGCGAGTCTCCTGCCTCTGCCTCCCAAGTAGCTGGGACTACAGGCACCCGCCACAACGCCTGGCCATTTTTTGGTTGCAGCCATCATTGTTGTT
>CAUYRH010085414.1:0-22114 GCA_963574655.1 Perodicticus potto
GCTGCCTGCTCCCTTTCAGAAGCCGACCTCTAGACCTCAGAGAGAGGGAACAGGAAGAGCTGCCTGTTTCCCTCCAGAGGCAAGAGAATTTGCTCCCCTCCTGGGTCCTCTGGCCTGGAGGTTTAGTTCTTCCTCTACTTAATTCTTTCCTATAACTAAATCCTCCTCTACTTATAATTCTTTCCTATAAATAAATCCTAACTTACCACCACTATTGTGGTCCGTCGATTCCTTCTTCGAATCGCCGAGACCAAGAGCCTGAAATTCCGGTATCACTAGAAGTAGAAGTACTGATCAGAAAGCATACAAATTTTTGTGCAGCGCCTGTGGCTCAGTGAGTAGGGAGCTGGCCTCATACACCGAGGGTAATGGGCCGGCCCTGGACAAACCGCAACAACAACAAAAAAAAAGCATACAAATTTTAAAATATTATAAACACTGCCAAAGTGCCTTTCCAAGAGATTGTACCAAGTTATACTCCCCCCAAAAGTATATGACGACAATCTACTTTCCCACACTTCCACCAACACTGGATATTAACAACCTAAGGAAAAGTGGTTTCATGGTTGTTTTTAATCCACACTTACTGGATTATTAATGGGCTTAGGCATTTTTTTTTTCTTTTCTCTTTTTGTTTTTGAGACAGAGTCTCACTATGTCACCCTCAGTAGAGTACCGTGGCATCACAGCTCACAGCAAACTCAAACCCTTGGTCTTAAGTGATTCTCTTGCCTCTGTCTCCCAAGTAGCTGGGACTACAGGCACCTGCCACAACACCCAGCTATTTTTTGTTGCAGTTGTCAGTGTTGTTTAGCTGGTTCAGGCTGGGTTCGAACCACCGACCTCGGTGTATGTGGCTGGTGCTGTAACCACTGTGCTACAGGCACTAAACCAAGTATTTTTATTTATTTTTTTTTTTTTTGAGACAGAGCCTCCAGCTGTCACCCTGGGTAGAGTGCCGTGGCATCACAGCTCACAGCAACCTCCAATTCCTGGGCTCAAGCGAGTCTCTTGCCTCCGCCTCCCAAGTAGCTGGGACTACAGGCGCCTGCCACAAAGCCCGGCCATTTTTTGGTTGTAGCTGTCATTGTTGTTTGGCGGGCCCAGGCTGGATTTGAACCCGCCAGCTCAGGTGTACGTGGCTGGCGCCTTAGCCCGTTGAGCCACAGGCGCCGAGCCAAAGCCAAGTATTTTTATATACATATGTGAATTACCTATCAATAGCCCTTGGCCGTACTCCTATTAGATTATTTTTTATATTGATTTCTTAGAATCCATGCTTATTACAACTATTTACTCTACTACTTTGTCATCTGTCTTTTAACTTTGTTTATGGTATTTTTTTCTCACTTAAGTATATTTCATGAAATTAGATCTATTGCTATTTTCCTTTATGGTTTCTGAGTTCTATTAAACTTGAGAGGTCTTTCCTACTGCAAAGTTATCCCTAAAAACCATCTTCTCTACCTATAATTTTGGTTTTGACATTTCGTCTTTATCTAAAAGAAATTTATTTTTGTGAATGATACAAGACAGAGATTTAATTTTTTCCCAAGTGAACAGCGAACGGTCTCAACAAACTGTACCACAGTCAATTTTATCTTACATCTAATTTCCATCTTTCCAATGGAACCATCTCTGGGCTTCCTAATACTGGTTCCCAGATGATATATCTTGATAGCTGACTGAACAAATCCCTCCTCCATATTTTTTTCAAAAGCAAATTGCCTATTTTTACAAATCTATTTTTTCAGATAAAACTTAACATCAGGCTCAGCCCCCGTAGCTCAGTGAGTAAGGCACCGGCCGCATACACCAAGGCTGGTGGGTTCGAGCCTGGCCCAGGCCTGCTAAACAACGACAAGTGCAACAACAACAACAAAAATAACCAGGCATTGTGGCAAGTGCCTGTAGTTCCAGGTACTGGGGAGGCTGAGGCAAGAGAATCACTTAAGCCCACGAGTTAGAGGTTGCTGTGATGCCATGGTACTCTACCGAGGGCAACATAGTGAGACTCTGTCTCAAAAAAAAAAAAAAAAAAAGGCTTGGTGCCTGTAGCTCAGCAGCTATGGTGCCAGCCACATAGCTGAAGGGTTCGAATCCAATCTGGGCCCACCATACAACCATGACAACTACAACCAAAAAACAGTCGGGTGTTGTGGCAAGCACCTGTAGTCCCAGCTACTTGGGAGGCTGAGGCAAGAGAATCACTTAAGCCCACGAGTTAGAGGTTGCTGTCATGTCATGGTACTCTACCGAGGGCAACATAGTGAGACTCTGTCTCAAAAAAAAAATCAACACATTGCACCCCACATATGCATAAATGTATTCATGATCTACGTGTATGTGACTTAATAAAAAAAAAAAACTTTCCAACACTACAGTTTTACCAATTAGTGTGAATGGCTGCCTGGTGCTTCAACCAATCCATGCTCTGAAACTTTCATCTTCCCTCCAAACAGCTGTGTTCTCCTGGCTTCTCTCTTTCAGAGCTGTAGATTCCTATCCTAAATCAGAGCGTGGTAGCTCAACTAATAAGATAACATGCCAAAAGATGTGGTATTTTGATAGGCGCTTCTAGGAAGATTTACTGGTCTCTCCTACACCGTGGCAGCCTGGAAGGAGAACTAGGATCTTCAACATTTCATAATTTATTCACCTGGCACCACGTACTACATAGGAAATGATGGGGTATAATGGAAAAAATATGAGATTAGAAGTTGGGAGACCAGAATTTGAGTCCCCTCTCTACCTCTCATTAGCTGTCTAGTTCAGATTAAGTTATTCTGTCTAGCCACTAGACCTCAGTGGCCTCATTTATAAAATGAGATTATTTGTCTATATAGTCATTACTAACCTTTCCACCACAGGCAACCCTTTAAGAATCAGAGGAAAGGCTCGGCGACTGTGGCTCAAGTGGCTAAGGTACCAGCCACGTACACCTGAGCTGGTGGGTTCAAATCCAGCCCAGGCCTGCCAAACATTGACAGCTGCAACCAAAAAATGGCCAGGCATTGTGGTAGGCGCCTGTAGTCCCAGCTACTTGGGAGGCGGAGGCAGGATACTCGCTTGAGCCCAGGAATTGGAGGTTGCTGTGAGCTGTGATGCCACTGCACTCTATCCAGAGTGACAGCTTGAGGCTATGTCTCAAAAAAAAAAAAAAGAATCAGAAAATTATGGATTCTCTTCTCCAGAATAATACACTGTTACACATGAACATGAAATTGAATAATTGTGGGCTGTTCACAGACCCCTGTAAAGTCTTTCCCCAGGGTCTAGATCACTGAGGTCTCCTGCAAACTTTTAAAAATGAAAAAAGAGAGGGCAGTGCCTGTGGCTCAGTGGGTAGGGCACCGGCCCCATATATTGAGGGTGGTGGGTTCAAACCTGGCCCCGGCCAAACTGCAACAAAAAAATAACTGGGCGTTGAGGAGGGCGCCTGTAGTCCCAGCTACTCGGGAGGCTGAGGCAAGAGAAACACCTAAGCCCAGGAGATGGAGGTTGCCGTGACCTGTGACGCCACGGCAATCTACAAGGGCGATAAAGTGAGACTCTGTCTCTAAAAAAAAAAAAAAAGAAAAAGAAAGAAAGGGAAAAGGGTAGCCAAGCATTGTGGCAGGTGCCTGTAGTCCCAGCTACTTGGGAGGCTGAGGCAAGAGAATCGCTTAAGCCCAAGAGTTTGAGGTTGCTGTGAGCTGTGACACTATAGCACTCTACTGAGGGCAACATAGTGAGACTCTGTCTCAAAAAAAAAAAAAAAAGGAAAGAAAAGAAAGAGATAAAAACAATACTTATCTCAAGAGTTGTTCATGTACATAACCACTTGTAACAGGGTCTGACACATACTAAGCCCTAATAGCTATCAGCTTATTATAGAAATCATAATCATAATTATAAGCTAAGGAGTTTAGGGAAGCCATAAATACCTTAATGCCTTAGTCTCCCCAAATATAAAATGAAGACAATAATATAACAGAATCTGCTTTATAAATTTATTGCAAGACTTGATTGTCACACTGAAACTCTTTTCACAAAGCTTGGCACATACTAAGTGCTCAATAAATGTTAGCAGTTGTTATTAACAATTCTAGGAGTCAAGGATTATCATTTTCCATTTTTATTTCTGAATACTGAGCGTGGGTTAACTGTCTACCAGCAATACCGCAGCTAGCAAATGATTATGCTAAGATTTCAACTTGCATGGGTTTGAAACCAGAAGTTGTCACCACTGCCACTACCCTATATAACCTCTTGTTTGAATGGGACTTAAGGAAAAGAAAAACTAACTCATACCGATTAGATTACTATGAGAAAGAAAGATAGTTGGCGGTAACAGTCCAAAATTTGAGGGATTCTCCATGGAATCAACCATGACCTTGGCCAAAACCTCTTCTTTTCCACTCTTAGAAATGAAATTTCGTCTGTATAGGTTATAGCCTGTTCTGAACTAGTTCTCTGCCTTTCATAAGTGGTTGTGAAACCACAGTCTTGACATTTAAAAAGAGGAAAAAGAAGTCATTTCCCCCAATAGCTTAACTAGTAAAGTAAGCCTCTAAAATCAAAGTAGCAATCCTATGGCTGAGAAAAGATAATGAGTGTTCCACAGCAGAATTGCTATAGTAGAATGCTAGCATTACTCTCTAATTAATACACTTTTAATTGAAAAAGAATGAAGGTGTTTATTTCCAGTTTCAGGATACCAAACTCAGGAAGACTTCCAGCAGGTAAAATAGTTAAGTGTGTACCACAGCCCAAAGGGGTGAGGAGAGAAGCTGTGTCGCAGTCAAGAGACCCCCAATAAGGTGCAGTATCAGCCTGAGCAAGTCCCACTCTTTCAACACCAACATGAAATTGTATCCAAGAAGTAAGAATGAAATTGACTGGCAGAAGAAAGAGGATGAACAGTTGAGTCAGTGCTAATCACCTTATTTCACAACTTCCTATATTCTAAATGTATTTTTTTTTTTAAGAGACAGAGTCTCACTTTATTGCTTTCCATAGAGTGCCATGACAGCACAGCTCACAGCAACCTCCAACTCCAGGGCTTAGGCCATTCTCTTGCCTCAGCCTCCCAAGTAGCTGAGATTACAGGCGCCTGCCTCAATGCCCGGCTATTTTTTTGTTGCAGTTTGGCCGGGGCGGAATTTGAACCCGCCACCCACGGTATATGGGGTCAGCGCCCTACCCACTGAGCCACAGGCACCACCCAATGTATTTTATTTTTGTATCTTTATTAAAAAGACCCCTGGTGGTTCGGTGCCCATAGCACAGTAGTTACGGCGCCAGCCACGTGCACTGAGGCTGGCAGGTTCAAACCCTGCCAGGGCCAGCTAAACAACAATGACAACTGCAAAAAAGAAATAGCCAGGGTTGTGGCAGGCACCTGTAGTCCCAGCTCCTTGGGAGGCTGAGGCAAAAGAATTGCTTGAACCCAAGAGTTTGAGGTTGCTGTAAGCTGTGATGTCACAGCTCTCTACGGAGGGTGACATAGTGAGACTGTCTCAAAATAAATAAATAAATAAATAAATAAATAAAAAAGAGCCCTGGCTGGGCACCATGGCTCACACCAGGTAATCTCAGCACCTTAGAGGCTGAAACGGGAGGGATCACTTGAGCCCAGGAGTTTGACATCAGCCTGGACAACATAATGAGTTGCCATCTCTACAAAGTAAATTTCAAAAATTAGCCAAGCAGGGTGATGAGAGCCTGTAGCCCCAGCTACTCAAGAGACTACTCAGGAGGATTGCCTGAGCCCGAGAGTTCAAGACTTCAGTGAGCTATGATCTTGCCACTGCACTCCAGCCTGGGCTGCAACAGAGGAAGACCCTCTCTCAAAATAAATAAGTAAAGGGCGGCGCCTGAGGCTCAGTGGGTAGAGCGCTGGCCTCATATACCAAGGGTGGCAGGTTCAAACACCACCCCGGCCAAATTGCATCAAAAAATAGCCGGGTGTTGTGGCAAGCGCCTATAGTCCCAGCTACTCAGGAGACTGAGGCAAGAGAATCACCTAACCCCAGGAGTTGGAGGTTGCTGTGAGCTGTCCTGGGGGGTGAACCAGAGGACCAGTGATGCCAGCACTCTATCGAGGGCAACATAGTGAGATTCTGTCTCAAAAAATAAATAAATAAATAAAATAAAAGCAGCTCTATCAGCCAATCTCAAATCTACCATTTCTTAAAACATAAATAAAATAGTCCAGGTGTGGTGGCTCACACCTGTAATCCTAGCACTCTGGGAGGCCGAGGCCGGTGCATTGCCTGAGCCCAGGAGTTAGAGACCAGCCTGAGCTAGAGTGAGACCCTGCATCTAAAAATAGCTAGGCCTTGTGGCGGGCACCTATAGTCCCAGCTATTTAGGAAACTGAGGCAAGGTAATCACTTGAGACCAAGAGTTTGAGGTTGCTGTGAGCTGTGACGCCACAGCACTCTACCCAGGGTGACAAAGTGTCTCAAAAAAAAAAAGAAAAAGAAAAATCATCCAGGAGTTGTGGCAGGCACCTGTAGTCCCAGCTGCTCCCGAGGCTGAAGCAGGAGGCTCACTTTAATTCAAAAGTATGAGGTTGCTGTAACCTAGGCTGATGCCATGGCACTGTAGCCTGGGGCAAGAGTGACACTGGGTCTCAAAAAAGAAAAAAAGGAGAGAGATAGAAAAATTAAATAAATAAATATCTAGCTACTTAAAAACAAGCATTACAAATGATGGCAGAACCACAGCAGGAGTGGTCATCTCCATTCTCTTACTGGGGAGTCCCACCAGAGGTGCTCAGTAGTCCAAGAGTCCCCTGTTCTCACTGGTCAGCACTTCAGGTCCTCTGGTTCACCCCCCAGGACAGGAGGGGGAGTTCATGAAATCCAAACCTAGGTCCCATGGCCCCACCCAACAGTGGACAGAACTCTGGAGTGGGGGTCAGAAGCCCACCCGTTCTAGGCTTATTTCTGCTCCCATCTGACAAAAGGACCCTGATCACCACACTCCCCTTCCCTGGGCCTTAGCCTCCCTGTCTGTAAAATGAAAGGTTTGATGGCCATCAAGTGCAAGCCTCCTTCCTGCTCTCAATTTCTCATTCTATTATTCTTAAATTAAACTTATGAATTCTATTCTGTCTTGCAGAAACAAGACTACAGGACAGGTTGATCTCCATTCCATAACCATCCCCCTCAATAATCAGTGTAATTTTAGAAAACTATGATGCATCCATTACTGAAAAACAGGCTGTTGCTTTTCATATCACCAAACCTGATTATCAGTAAACGTCAATTTCCCTCAGGCCTTTTCCTTCAATCCTACAATCCCAGGAAAAACCCCGCCTATCCCTCCCAATTTCTAAACTCCAAGCTACCTTTAATAATAATAATAAATATCCACCCAAACTCGGCCAATGTAAGGTGCCAGAGCACTTCTTCTGGAAGCCAGAATCTCGCTCTGCCCCCACCCTCTCCCCAGGTGTGTTTTTAGCCGGGAGCCCTGGATCCACACGTTCCATCTCTCTCCTGCAGTAAAGCATATCTCCCAGCATATCTCCCCCGCACACCTCGACTGGAAAGGCTGTAGCTCCTCGACTCCAATCCCTGGGGACCCAAACCTCTGCCGAGCCCGCAGGACAGCGGGCAGCTAGGCGCAGCGGGAAGGGCCCGGCACCTCTGGAAAAGAAGGGGCGGCAGGCCTGTTCCCCGGCCGCGGTGTCCACCCCGGCGGCGCAGAGGACCCCTCCCGACTGGTCCCCTGTCACTTACAGACAGCTTCTCTCCGCCAGGCAGGGCAAGGTAAGGAAAGGCAGAGCCCGCGGGCCAGCGGCGGGCTTTGCTGACTCAAAGGCGCAGCGGCGGCGGCGGCGAGCACCCAGGAGCGCACCCGCGCGCAGCCCCGCGCTCCCCGCGCACGTAGCGGCCCCGCGCCCGCGCCCAGCGCCTTGTGGCCCGCGTCTGGCCGCCCGGCCTCCTGCTTCCGGTGTCCTCGCGCCGCCCAGCCCCTGGGGACCCGCGGCGCTCTGGAGCGAGAGCTGGGAGCCTTCGTCCCGGAAATCGGGTTGAAGAGGAAATACCCCCATTTGCCCGGACGCCGAGACTGAAGGTGTGCAAGCCGTACCCTTTGGAACCACCGCTTGAAAGCCACCTTCGGGTCCCTAACTATCCGAACTACGGCCCTTAAGTTAAGCAGAGGACTGCTGAGGAGGAGAGAGATGGGTGAACAAGAGGGCCGAATGTTAATAGTGGATCCACGTGGTAGGCATATAGATGTTTACTGTAACATTTTTACAACTTTTCTGTATGTTTAAAATTTCTCATAATAAAAAACATTTGGGGCTGGGCGCAGTGGCTCCCTCCTGTAATCCCAGCACTTGGGAGGCCAAGGCGCGTGAATTGCCTGAGCTCACGGGTTCGAGACCAGCCTGAGCCAGAGCCAGACCTTGTCCCTAAAAATAGCCGGGCGTTGTGGTGGGCGCCTGTAGTCCCAGCTTCTTGGGAGGTTGAGGCAAGAGGATCACTTGAACCCAAGAGTTTGAGGTTGCTGTGAGCTAAGATGACAGGGCACTCTACCAAGGGTGACCAACTGAGACTCTGTCTCAAGAAATAAATAAATAAATAAAAATATACACACACACACACACATTTGGGGGGAAAAGCTATGAGATCTGTGAAGAAACCTGAATCAGTAAAGCATTTCCCAGATAGCACCTTACACTGGGTCTGACCCACCTTCTTACATGGAATATTGTAATAAACCACTTAAACAGTTAATGAGTGACTAAATGCCACAATTAATAACCGTAGCCTAATATATCACTTTTCAAGCATGAATTTTCCAGCTTACTGTTGATTATTATTCACGGGCCATTTCAGACCTACTTGGAAATGTACATGAGTTATACTCCACATCTACATTGACTCGGTAATAAAACTTGTAAATACATAAGATCGTATCTTAACATCTTGGATCCCACACTTGTGCTGATGAACTATGAATCACTGGTATTTCCTAACATTGTACCCGAGTCTTAACACACAAGTGAATGTAATCTTGATTACTTCTGAAAATCAAATTCAAATGTATCTTCTAAATTCTCGTCCTATGCTGTACAAAGACAACCAATGACTGGAAAACAACGCCGCAGCATATATCTAAGGGGCCAAGAGATTCTGCAAAATTAAAATCTTTCTGAATTTATTGTCGAGTGCATGATTTTAGGGTCAGGTGCGGTGGCTCACGCCTGTAGTCCCAGCACTCTGGGAGGTCTGAACTCAGGAATTCAAGGCCATCCTGAGCAACAGCAAGACCCCATCTCTAAGAAATAGCTGGATGTTGTGGTGGGTGCCTGTGGTCCCAGCTACTGGGAGGCTGAGGCAAGAGAATCGCTTGAGCCCAAGAATTTGAGGTTGCTGTGAGCTATGACTCCATTCTACTTTACCAAGGGCAACAAAGTGAGACTTCCTCCACAAAAAAATTTTTCTTTTCAAAAGTCTCAGCAGATGAGCATTTTATTTTATTTTATTTTAGAGACGGGGTCTCACTTTATCGCCCTCAGTAGAGTGCTATGGCGTCACAGCTCACAGCAACCTCCAGCTCTTGGGCTTAGGCGATTCTCTTGCCTCAGCCTCCCAAATAGCTGGGACTATAGGCGCCTACCACAATGCCCGGCTACTTTTCTGTTTTGCAGTTCGGCCGAGGCCAGGTTTGAACCCGTCACCTTTGGTATTTGGGGCCGGTGCCCTACTCGCTGAGCCACAGGCGTCGCCCTTTTTTTTTTTTTTTTTTTTTGAGACAGACTCTAACTATGTGTCGCCCTCAGTAGAGTGCTATGGCATCACAGCTCACAGCCACTTCAAACTCTTGGGCTCAAGTGATTCTCTTGCCTCAGTCTCTCAAGTAGCTGGGACTACAAGCGCCTGCCAAAACACCCGGCAATTTTTTTGTTGCAGTTGTCATTGTTGATTTTAGCCCTACCCACTCAGCTATGGGTAATGCCCAGGTGAGCATTTTAATCCTGGAAAGACTAGAGTGAGTATGAAGTGTTTGAAAGTAGAACCCATAATGGTTTTTGTTGTTGTTGTTTTTTGAGACAGAGCCTCAAGCTGTCACCCTGGGTAGAGTGCTGTGGCATCACTGCTCACAGCAACCTCCAACTCCTGGGCTCAACGATTCTCCTGCCTCTGCTTCCCAAGTAGCTGAGACTACAGGCGCCCACCACAACACCCAGCTATTTTTTGGTTGCAGCTGTCATTGTTGTTTGGCGGGCCAGGGCTGGATTCGAACCCACCAGCTCAGGTGCATGTGGCTGGCACCTTAGCCACTTGAGCCACAGGCGCTGAGCCTAGAACCTATAATGTTAATACTGTATTTTAAAGAAGCTGAGCATATTTGGAATTCTGTGTGCATGTAACGTTAAAGAGAACTTGGCCCATTGAAGTAAACATTTGCCTTACACTTCTAAGTTTAAAATGTATAATTTTTTTTTTTTTCAGACAGAGTCTCAAGCTGTCGCCCTGGGTAGAGTGCCATGGCGTCACAGCTCACAGCAACTTCAAACTCTGGGGCTCAAGCAATTCTCTTGCCTCAGCCTCCCAAGTCGCTGAGACTACAGGCACCACCCACCACAACACCCAGCTTTTTTTTTTTTTTTTTTTTTGCAGTTTTTGGCCGGGGCTGGGTTTGAACCTGCCACCTCCGGCATATGGGGCCAGTGCCCCACTCTTTTGAGCCACCGGTGCCGCCCCAACCCAGCTATTTTTTCTGTTGCAGTTGTCATTGTTGTTTCAGCAAGTCTGGGCCAGGTTGGAACCCGCAAGCCTCAGTGTATGTGGCCAGCGCCTTACCCACTGAGCAATGGGTGTCCTATCCACTAAGCCACTGGTGCTGCCTAAAATGTGTAATTTAATAGATACCTTTTTGCTAATGATCTTAAGATGAAGTCTTGCTAAGTTAATAAACAATATTGGAGCACTCACTAGAATTTAAGATTTACCACATTTATAAATTTAATTTGATATTGAATTATTTAATTAGACAAAGAGCTTAACAAGGGAAACTATATTAAATTCATGAATGAAGTTTAAAATGTTTGGAGGTGATAATGTTTGTTAATGGGCTCAAACATTAATCAAATACCTCTTTGGTTATTAAAATCTGCTAGGGTTGGCTCGGCACCTGTGGCTCAATGGGCTAAGGCGCCAGCCACGTACACCTGAGCTGGCAGGTTCGAATCCAGCCCAGACCCGCCAACAACAATGGTGGCTGCAACCAAAAAATGGCTGGTGGTTGTGGCGGGCGCCTGTAGTCCCAGCTACTTGGGAGGCTGAGGCAGGAGACTCACTTGAGCCCAGGAGTTGGAGGTTGCTGTGAGCTGTGATGCCACGGCACTCTGTCCAGGGTGACAACTTGAGGCTGTATCTCAAAAAAAAAAAAAAAATATCTGCTAGGGTTATAAATAGAAAATAAGATTAGTAAGTGTGATATTGTAAAATATATATAATTGGCTTACAACTTCTGAAATCTTACATAGGGCTGCAGATTGAGTGATTGACAATGACCAGTGGTTTAATCAATCATGCCTATGTAACAAAGACTATATAACAATATAAAAAGGACAGATTTAAGGTTCCTGGAAGGTGGTGCACCACGGGGAGGCTTGGAAGCTTCACACCCTTTCTGATCCCTCACTCTATGCATCCCTCCATCTGTAGCCTTTATAATGTCTCTTATGATAAACCAGTAAAATGGGGCAGGGCGCAGTGGCTCACACCTGTAATCTCAGCACTCTGGGAGGCCAAGGTGAATGGATTACATGAGTTCACAGGTTCGAGACCAACCTGAGTTAGTGAGAAACCCATCTCTAAAAATAGCTGGGTGTTGTGGCAGGCACCTACAGTCCCAGCTGCTTGGGAGGCTGAGGCAAGACAATCGCTTCAGCCCAAAAGTTTGAGGTTGCTGTGAGCTAGATGCCACAGCACAACCGGGGGCAATGACATAAGACTCTTTGTTTGTTTTTTTTTTTCTTAGAGACAGAGTCTCACTTTGTCGCCCTCAATAGAATGCTGTGGCGTCACAGCTCACAGCAACCTCCAACTACTAAGCTTAAGGGATTCTCTTGCCTTAGCCTCCCGAGTAGCTGGGACTAAAGGCACCTGCCACAATAGCCGGCTACTTTTTTGTTGTAGTATGGCCGGGCCGGGGTTCGAACCTGCCACCCTGGGTATATGGGGCCAGCACCCAACACACTGAGCCACAGGCACTGCCTATGACACTCTATCTAAATAAAATAAAAGAAAATGGAATGGAATAAAATAATTTTTTTTGAGACAGAGCCTCAAGCTGTCACCCTGGATAGAATGCTATGGCATCACAGTTCACAGCAACCTCCAATTCCTGGGCTCAAGCAATTCTCCTGCCTCCACCTCCCAAGTAGCTGGGACTACAGGCGTCCGCCACAACACCCGGCCATCTTTTGGTTGCAGCCGTCATTGTTGTTTGGCAGGCCCAGGCTGGATTCGAACCCACCAGCTCAGGTGTACGTGGCTGGCGCCTTAGCCCATTGAGCCACAGGTGCTGAGCCAGAATAAAATAATTTTAAAAATAAAATAAACCAGTAAAGTAAGTGTTTTTCCGATTGCTTTGAGCTGCTCCAGCAAATTAATCAAATCCAAGGAAGGGGGTTTAGGATCCCCGATTGATAGTCCGTCAGTCAGAAGCACAGGTAAAACAGCCTGAATCTTTTAATTGGAAGTAGAAGTGAGGGATGGTCTTTTAGGACTCAACCTCAATTTGTAGGACCCGATGCTCTCTCTCTCTTCTGATAGTGTTAGAATTGAACTGAGTTGGAGGACACCTTGCTGGTGTCTGCTGCAGAACTGACTTGATTGCTTATGACCACACATATTTGGTCACAGAAGTCTTCCATGTTGATCAGGAGGTGAAAGCAGAAGAAAAACAGTTTTTCCACACAGTAAGCCAAACTTTAAAAACTAAGGTAAAATAATACTATTAAACTTGTAACTTTAATAAATAAAAAATTCCGGGCGGTGCCTGTGGCTCAGCAAGTACAGCGCCGGACCCATGTACCGAAGGTGGCTGGTTCAAACGGGACCTCGGCCGAACTGCAAAACAGTAAAAATAGTCGGGCGTTGTGGTGGGCGCCTGTAGTCCCAGCTACTTGGGAGGCTGAGGCAAGAGAATCGCCTAAGCCCAAGAGTTGGAGGTTGCTGTGAGCTGTGACGCCATGACACTCTATTGAGGGAGACATAGTGAGACTCTGTCTCAAAAAAAAAAAAAAAAAAAAAAAAAAAGGATTTATCCCATGCATCCCTTCCCAAACAAGAAAGGAAAAAAGTTTTGAGCCAGCTGGTAACTCACACCTGTAATCCTAGCATTCTGAGAGGCTGAGGTGGTTGAGTTTGAGACCAGCCAGAGCAAGAGTGAGATCCATCTCTACTACAAACAGAAAATCTAGTGGGACACTCTGGGGGGTGCCTGAGGTCCCAAGTAGTTGGGAGGCTGAGGCAAGAGGATCACTTGAGCCCAAGAGTTTGAGGTTGCTGTGAGCTATGATGCCCCGGCACTTAACCCCATCTGTCTCCAAAAAAAAAAAAAAAAAAAGTTTTGAGGCAGCTTATCTCTTTGTAAGATAAGAAGTCTTTGTAGACTTCTCATCCATCTTCCTCCCTCATCGTCCTTGTTTTTGTTAGTGGACTACTATTCTCCAAGTTAACACCCCAAGCCTGCTAACTTTGGAACAACCTTTAACCAGCTCCCTTCCCTTGATCCCTTTTGTTCCAAGTCCCATACTTTTCATCTTGGCCAGATGATAACAAAAATTTCTTTCTTTCTTTTTCTTTTTTTTTTTTTTTTGAGACAGAGTCTCATTTATTAACCTTTGGTAGAGTGCCGTGGCATCACACAGCTCACAGCAACCTCCAACTCCTGGGCTTAGGCGATTCTCTTGCCTCAGCCTCCCGAGTAGCTGGGACTACAGGCATCCATCACAATACCCAGCTATTTTTCTGTTTTGCAGTTTGGCTGGGGCTGGGTTTGAACCCACCACCCTTGGTATATGGGGCCGGCGCCTTACCCCCTGAGCTACAGGTCCCGCCACGCTCTGCTATTTTTTTTGTTGTTGTTGTTGTTGTTGTTGCAGTTTGGCCAGGGCTGGGTTCGAACCCACCACCCTTGGTATATGGGGCCAGTGCCTTACCCAGTGAGTCACAGGCACTGCAGCTCTCTTGTGTTTCATGTTCCCAGTGAGATTTGCTGACTAGAACTTTGTAATCTTCTGTTTCAGTGATCCATTCCTTTGTGAATTGTTTTTTCCGTAATGGACAGAACATCCTTGCTGCCACCAGATAACTACAAGGTCTTACTTATACCAGCTGATTGCTCAGAGAAGTCAAGATAGGCAACATTCCACCACAAAGCTTTCCCAAGGACCCAGTGAACATACTCCCACAACCAGCAGGCACACAAGACTAAAAAGACAACCAATATTACCCCCTAGCTCATTATACTACTAAAATGTCTGTCCTGGAGAGGCTTATCTGCCATTTATTGATGACATGATGTACAGTATGCCAGTATGATTTCTCACTGCACTGCGTGCTCTGTAACTCCAGCCCAAACCTGTAATGATGCTCACTCACTTCATGCATTATTTCATCTCTAGCAAAACCCCTGACCCCACCTGGTTGGGAAGGCAGATTTGCGGTAGTCCTCTCACCTCCTCATAGACATACTCTGTAACAAACTCTCTTTCTTCCTGAAAGATCCTTATTGTCTCAGTAACTGGCTGAGACAACTGAGCCTAGGAACGAAAATTCCTTTGCCAGTTCATTAACAATATCATGGTGGAATTCACCCACTTTCCATCCTCCTATGGATGCTCTCAACTCTCAGAATGCTATAATAGCCTCTCCTCAGTTCAGTGTTTTTCAAACATCTTTACAATAGGGTGTTTTCTGCAAATGACCCCACTTATAAAATAGAAAAATAGACTTAGCGCCTGTAGCTCAGCGGTTAGGGTGCCAGCCACATGCACCCAGGCTGGCAGGTTCAAACTGACCCAAGCCTGCTAAACAACAGTGACAACGACAACAGAAAAATAGCCAGGCATTGTGGTGGGCACCTTTAGTCCCAGCTACTAGGGAGGGTGGGGCAAGAGAATCACTTGAGCCCCAAAGT
Organism: Perodicticus potto; assembly: GCA_963574655.1. NCBI lineage: Eukaryota > Metazoa > Chordata > Mammalia > Primates > Lorisidae > Perodicticus > Perodicticus potto. The sequence continues at coordinate 15,163 of CAUYRH010085414.1, forward strand.
TTGAGGTTGTGGTGAGCTATGATACCACAGCACTCTTCCCAGAGCAACATAGTGAGACTCTGTCTCAAAAAAAAAAGGAGGGTAGCGCTTATGGCTCATTGAGTAGGGCACCAGCCCCATATACTGAAGGTGGCAGGTTCAAACCCAGCCTCGGCTGAACTGCAAAACAGAAAAATAGCCGGGCGTTGTGGTGGGCATCTGTAGTCCCAGCTACTGGGGAGGCTGAGGCAAGAGAATCGCCTAAGCCCAGGAGCTGGAGGTTGCTGTGAGCTGGGTGATGCCACAGCACTCTATTGAGGGCGATAAAGTGAGACTCTGTCTCTACCAAAAAAAAAAAAAAGAAAAATAGTATTTCATACTCATACACTTACCTGATGAATTCAATTTTGTAATATTTGCTTGTTGTAGAGAAATCATTGACCACCAGAAGATGTTACAGTGAACACCAATTTTTGAATGATCCTTGGAATCTCCTATCAGTGTCAACACCCAATTTTTTTCTCTATTTGGTTGCTTAATATTTAGAAAATTCTAATTTAATCAAAGAAGTAGTTGCACATTTTAACAGTAAGATTTACAATTCCCTTCAATCTAAACTATAAATTTGAAAGAGGAGTAGTTGAAATTTTTGTTTCAGGGATATCTAACACATCTTCGCATTTTATCACAAATAAAAGAATGTAAGAAGACCAATCCTTATGAGTGCTAAAATCTATGATGAGAATTATCATCATAGACATGCTGCAAGTTCACTTGTCTTTGCAAACAACAGGAGCACATAATCAAGCAGAGCAGTGGGCACCTAACCTAGGATGCCACATGATGGACCCGTGGGACGCATGCTACAGTGATGTCCTGTCCCTTTTGCTCAATCAAAATGGCTTCATTCCTTAAAAAGAAAAAAGAAGGAAGCAGCAAACAATAAAGCCAAAATAAGCTTTGCGTTATCCAAAATTCTATGTCAAATTTGACTCGGTGCCTGTAACTCAAGGGGCTAAGGCACCAGCCACATACACCAGAGCTGGCAGGTTCGAATCCAGCCTGGGCCCACCAAACAACGACAACTATAACCAAAAAATAGCCGGGCGTTGTGGCGGGTGCCTGTAGTCCCACCTACTTGGGAGGCTGAGGCAAGAGGATTACTTAAGCTCAAGAGTTTGAGGTTACAGTGATGCTACCGCACTCTACCCAGGGCAAAAGCTTGAGACTTTGTCTCAAAAAAGAAAAAAAATATTCTATGGCAAATTTTATTACTATTATCGCAAACTAAAAATAATAAATTGGTTAGTTAAAACTGATAAAATAAAACAAAGCTTAGCATTACTGAGCATAGTCCTAATCATCTAATATCTAGGTCTTTGATATAAATTGCAGTATTGTGCAATTAGCACCATCAGTCAACCAAAGAAAAAGAGACCAACAGAGAAACATCGACTTGGATAGAGCACCTCAGAGCTTATGTTCCTATACACCTGGTACTAGTTCTGGTTATTGGGTGGATTACAACCAATAACCATGTGGGGGTAGTAGAGTGCAGTGATTAAGGCTCAGGGATCAGGGACCGGTGCAGTGGCTCAAGCCTGTAATCTAGCACTTGGGAGGCCAAGGTGGGTGGATTGCCTGAGTTCACAGGTTCCAGACCAGCCTGAGTCAAAGCCAGACCCCCATCTCTAAAAAGAGCTTGGCATTGTGGTGGGTGCCTGTAGTCCCAGTTACTTGGGAGGCTGAGGCAAGAGAATCACTTGAGGCTCAGCACCTGTGGCTCAACGGGCTAAGGTGCCAGCCACGTACACCTGAGCTGGCAGGTTTGAATCCAGCCCAGGCCCGCCAAACAACAATGACGGCTGCAACCAAAAAATGGCTGGGCGTTGTGGCAGGCGCCTGTAGTCCCAGCTACTTGGAAGGCAGAGGCAGGAGACTCGCTTGAGCCCAGGAATTGGAGGTTGCTGTGAGCTGTGATGCCACAGCACTCTATCTAGAGTGACAGCTTGAGGCTCTGTCTCAAAAAAAAAAAAAAAAAAAGAATCGCCTGAGCCCAAGAATTTGAGGTTGCTGTGAGCTATGACAGCACAGTGCTCTACCAAGGGTGACAAAGTGAGACTCTGTCTCAAGAAAAAAGGCTCAGGCTCCAGTGCCAAGAAAAGTTTCTTCTAAACCCAAAGTTTTTACTACTTAGTAGCCAAAGAACCTTCACAAGTCACTTCACCTCTCCAAGGCGTAGTTTTCTTATAGGTGAGATAGTACCTACCCAACAGGGTTGTTGAAATAACAGATGTAAATTACTTAACCCAGTACTGCAGCAGAGTAAGAAAGAGCCTTATAAATACAGGGTGGCTGTAACGTTCATGTGCACTTTTTCTCTATGGCTGCCCTGTATTACTTAAATATAATTGTTTTTAAAGTACATTTCATCTCTCCTGAATAAATAGTTGTGTAATTTCCAAATCTCATGACAACTCTTTCAGAAGAGGATATGCTTATATTCATTTATACAATTTTCTGTAAATGAGCATACACAGACCTAATTTTTTTAAAACAACCAGTGTATGTATGAAATATCTCTGAAAAGATACACTTCAGTGAGAAGAAACAGGGTAGGGGCAAGGATAGAAAGAAGATTACTTTCTGCTCTATATCCTTTGAACCATTAAAATGTTATATGAGGCTCGGCACCTGTGGCTCAACGGGCTAAGGCGCCAGCCACATACACCTAAGCTAGCGGGTTCTAATCCAGCCTGGGCCTGCCAAACAATGATGGCTGCAACCAAAATGGCCGGGCGTTGTGGCGGGCACCTGTAGTCCCAGCTACTTGGGAGGCAGAGGCAGGAGACTCACTTGAGTCCAGGAATTGGAGGTTGCTGTGAGCTGTGATGCCACGGCACTCTATCCAGGGTGACAGCTTGAGGCTCTGTCTCAGCTGGGCATTGTGGTAGGCACCTGCAGTCCCAGCTACGAACTATAATGACTCCACAGCACTCTCCCCAGAGTGACAGAGAGAGAGTCTCAAAAAACCTAATAAATAAAAAAATATATATATGTAAACAGAGGCAAGCACTGAAGGTGTTGCAGGAGTAGCAAAACTCCACCTCTATCTTCTTTTAGGCCAGGCTAGAGAATTAAAGTGGCATAAGGCAGATTAATAGGGGGAAAGCATACAAATTTATTGAATACAAGCTTTACACAGCAAAGGAGCCCCCGTAAAGAAATGAAGACCCAAAGAAGCAGTTAGAGTTAATTGCTTAAATACTGCTTTGGACAAAGGATGACAAATTGTTAACAAATGACTACTAAATTGTGCAGAGGCTTAAAAGATCAACTTATTTTAGCAAGGTCTGCACAGAAATTTCTGGGTCTTGACTTCCTGCCCTTGATAAGAATACTGTATCTTTCACATGAGAATTTCATCTCCTGCTTTTAAGAAACAGAATAAAGGTCAGAATGGTCTCTTGCACTGCTAGGTTTTGCTTTTTTTTCCCTTTTTTTTTTCTGAATGTTTAATTTTTTGGTTTGGGGGGGATTTTTTTTTTTTTTTTTTTAGTGCTTTTAATTCAAAATAGTCAATATGGGGCGGCGCCTGTGGCACAAGGAGTAGGGCGCTGGTCCCATATGCCAGATGTGGCATGTTCAAGCCCAGCCCCTGCCAAAAACTGCAAAAAAAAAAAAAAGAAAAAGTCAATATGCCACAGCAGCATATTTTGGGATGACATATTCTTTTTTTTTCTTTCTTTCTTTTTTTTTTTTAGAGACAGAGTCTCACTCTATCGCCCTCAGTAGAGTACCGTGTCATCACACTGCTCACAGCAACCTCCAACTCCTGGGCTTAGGCGATTCTCTTGCCTCAGCCTCCCGAGTAGCTGGGACTACAGGTGCCGGCCACAACGCCCGGCTATTTTTCTGTTTTGCAGTTTGGCTGAGGCCGAGTTTGAACCTGCCACCCTCTGGGGCCGGCGCCCTACTCGATGAGCCACAGGAGCCGCCTTTTTTTTTTTGGCAGAGTCTCACTTTGGTTTCCCTTGGTAGAGTGCTGTGGCGTCAAAGCTCACAACAACCTCTAGCTCTTGAGCTTAGGCGATTCTCTTGCCTCAGCCTCCCGAGTAGCTTGGACTACGAGCACCCGCCACAACACCTGGCTATTTTTTTGCTGCAGTTTGGCTGGGGCTGGGTTTCAACCCGCCACCCTCGGTATATGGGGCCGGCACCCTGCCCACTGAGCCACAGGTGCCACCCTGGATGACATAGTCTTAACTCCTTCATTATGAACAGACAATTCACAAAAGAGGAAGAAGTACCAATACCTAATAAACATACAAGGAAAATCCTTGTTTTTTTTTCTTTGAGACAGGGTCTCACCATGTCACCCTCAGTAGAGTACTATGGCATCACAGTTCACAGCAACCTCAAACTCTTGGGCTTAAGTGATTTTCTTGCCTCAGCCTCCCAAGTAGCTGAGACTACCGGCGCCCACCACAACTCCTGCCTATTTTTTTGTTGCAGTTGTCATTGTTGTTTAGCAGGCCCCGGCTGGGTTCGAACCCGCTAGCCTCAGTGTATGTGGCTGGAGCCCTAATCACTGTGCTACAGGCACCAAGCCCAAAGTCCATTTTTCAACAGTTATCTTACTCAAAAATTTTTGGATTGACAGCAAGTAATTTCAGGCTTTGCTCATGAATGTGTAAGTTGGAAAAGCAATTAGCAGGCAGGGTGCGGTGACTGACGCCTGTAATCCTAGCACTCTGGGAGGCGGGTGGATTGCCTGAGCTCACATGTTTAAGATCAGCCTGAGGAATCAAGACTCTGTCTCTAAAAATAGCCGGGTGTTGTGGCGGGTACCTGTAGTCCCAGCTACTCAGGGGCTGAGGCAAGAGAATTGCTTGAGCTCAAGAGTTTGAGGTTGCTGTGAGCAGTGACGCCATGGCACTCTATCAAGGGCGACAAAGTGAGACATTGTCAAAAAAAAAAAAGAAAGAAAGAAGAAAAGCAATTAGTAGTGTCCTACCAAAACTAAAACCGAGTATGGCCTATGGTCCACCGATATCACTTCTTCGTATCTCTGCTGCAGAAACCCTACCCGGGTGCCTAAGGAGGTATGTGCAAGAATGAATGTAGCAGCATTGTTTGTAACAGCAAAAAACAGAAGTTAAATGTTCGCTAAAACAGGAATGTTCAAATAATCTACAGTACGTTCACAGTGTGGAATACTAGGCATCAAATTAAAAAATTTGGGAAGTATGATATTGAAAGATCTTCAAGACATACTGACTGAAAAAGGCAAAAAAGAAAAAACAGGCAAAAAAGAAAAAACTTCTTGTATATATATACAAGAAGTTTAGGGCGGTGCCTGTGGCTCAGTGGGTAGGGCACCGGCCTCATATACCGAGGGTGGAGGGTTCAAACCCTGCCCCGGCCAAACTGCAACAACAACAACAAAATAGCCAGGCGTTGTGGGGGGCACCTGTAGTCCCAACTACTCGGGAGGCTGAGGCAAGAGAATCGCCTAAGCCCAGGAATCAGAGGTTGTTGTGAGCTGTGATGCCACAGCGCTCTACCGAGGGTGATAAACTGAAAACTCTGTCTTTAAAAAAAGAAAGTTTACAAGTTATAAAACTTGTTCTATTTATATGTGTACATATATTTATGCATGTGAATATATGGTCTAGAAGGACAACTTTAAGCTTTCAAAAGAGGTTTTTACCTCTGAAGAAAATAACCCAACACTCCTGGCAAGCCCATATGACACCTTCGTGAGAATTCTTTATTTATTTAATTATTTATTTACTTAGTTATTTTAGAGACGGAGTCTCACTTTATCACCCTCGGTAGAGTGCCATGACGTCACAGCCAGCCTCCTGAGTAGGTGGGACTACAGGCGTCCGCCACAACACCCAGCTATTTTTTTGTTGCAGTTTGGCTGGGGCTGGGTTCAAACCTGCCACCCTCAGTATATGGGGCCAGCGCCCTACCCACTGAGCCACAGGCGTCACCCTCGTGAGAATTCTTTTAAAGCTCCCTTTCTTCCAGACAATTTACTGCCATCTGCTGGGAAACTTCCATTAAAAAAAAAATGTACAAATTTACTACCCTGTAAATAGTGCCCCCTGGTGTTGTTCATGGCACTGTCAATCCTGGCAATCAATGAAATGGATGACAGATGTCCCAACTAGACTACCCAAATTCGTAACCTGCACTATCAGACTCTGTGGTCCTAGAGGACTTTTCTTTTATCTGGAATGATTGAGTTTCTTACAAAGAGACCTAGATCAAGTTTTATTATGAGATCTATACAAAATAAATTAACGAGGATAAACATGGATAAACACTCGTTTTTGAGGTGTTAAAATGCATTATGTAACATTTCTGTGTACAAAGGTGGTTAATTTTAAATGGGGTGAGGCTTGTGGGTTATATTGTGAGTTATTGCTGAAATCAGATACTCACTGCTTCCAAGTACCAGGAGAATTTGGACAGTAACATGTTTGAGTACTAGAAAAACAAATTACTTCTCAGACCCTTCCTTTCAGATACCAGGAAGGCAGTAAAGTTTTGTGTAACAAAGTATCATTTCTCAGTACTTGGCAATCACTCTCTTAGCTTTATGTTTCACATCATGTTTTGGAGACAGAAAGAAGGGGAAAGGTATTTGCTGCAACTGCTCATGGCATCTTAAAATGTTTTTGCAATATTGGCTCGGCGCCTGTGGCTCAACAGGCTAAGGCGCCAGCCACATACACCTGAGCTGAAGGGTTCGAATCCAGCCCGGGCCCGCCAAGCAACAATGACGGCTGCAACCAAAAAACGGCCGGGCGTTGTGGTGGGCGCCTGTAGTCCCAGCTACTTGGGAGGCAGAGGCAAGAGACTCGCTTAAGCCCAGGAATTAGAGGTTGTTGTGAGCTGTGATGCCATAGCACTCTATCCAGGGTGACAGCTTGAGGCTCTGTCTCAAAAAAAAAAAAAA
>CAUYRH010085415.1:0-18686 GCA_963574655.1 Perodicticus potto
GCGCCTGTAGTCCCAGCTACTCGGGAGGCAGAGGCAGGAGACTCGCTTGAGCCCAGGAATTGGAGGTTGCTGTGAGCTGTGATGCCACGGCACTCTATCCAGGGTGACAGCTTGAGGCTCTGTCTCAAAAAAAAAAAAAAAAAAAAACTTGCCACTGAATACTTCCATTTCCTTCCTCCTGCCGTTCGTGTTATTTTCGTGTTACATTTTTACTTCTACATATATTATGATATTCACAAAACATTATTACTATTTTTACATTAGATAGATATTAATTAAAACTAAAGAAACTTATTTTTATATTTGGCATATTTTTATAAATTCCAATATTCTCCCTTATGTGTGTGTGTGTACTTCTAAATTTCTATCTGGCATAATTTTCCTTCCTTTAATATTTCTTTTACAGCAAATCTGGTGGCAATGAATGCTCTAACTCCTTGCTCCTCTGAAGAAGTCCTTATTCTGCATCATCGTAGCTCACTGCAACCTCAATCTCAAGTGGTCCTCCCTCCTTGGCCTCCCAAAGTGCTAGGATGATAGGTGTGAGCCACTGTGCCTGGCCTCTGTCTTTGTTTTTGAAAGATATTTTTATTGGTCATGGAGTTCTAGGGAAATATCCTAGGAATGCCAAGGATATTCCTACTCCTGCACCAACCTCATACCTTGGCAGGTCCTTCAAGCCTGTGTCCCCAGGGGGCCTCTCTTAGATCCTGCCCCACCCCCAATCATTCTCATGAGCACTGTGGGAAGAAGCTAGCTGGTGGGCTTGGGTTCCCCTTGTATCTGGCATCCTCAGGGATTCTAAACTTGGTCTAGCTCATGTTTAGCCATTAAGAATTCATTAAAACACCAGTTATTTTCTTATTACTTATTTTTGTGCAACTGTTTATTCCTCCATGCTGTATCAAAGGTGAACTATATCACGTGCTTCATCTATCAAAGGTAATTATGTTCCAACTGCCATTAAAAATGAGTTCACTTGGTTACATTGTGACTCAGCTCTCCCACGGGCTCAAAAAATTGATTTTGTATGTTATTTGGCTTTTTCCATTGTCGTGAAGGGAGTGATGGTCTCTTGTGGCTCTCTACATTTTAAGCAGAAGTCAAAATCATTTTAATGTGGTTTTTATGCAATTAAAAAGATAAATCTCCTCTTTAATGTTTCTATTATGACTACAAAAATTTTATTCCATTTTAAGTCAAGTAGTGTAGGAAGATTACATTTTCTTTCTATACAACTTGGTTACCTCGAAATTAATTGCTTCTTTTTATTTGCAAACTTTCCATAAGACATCTTTGAAAACAATTTTTCCATGTGTTCGAACCTGTCAGATAGTCCATGAGTGCTGTCTGGAAAGTATCCAGCCATGTAATATAAAAAAATAGAAACATATGTGGCTGGATATTTTCCACACAGCCCTCATATAAATTCTCCTTTTCTTCCTCCTTCTTTCTTTCTTTCTTTATTTTTTTGAGACAGAGTCTCTTTATATCACCCTTTGTAGAGTTGCCATGGTGCCACACATCTCACAGCAACCTCCAACTCCTGGGCTTACTTAGGTGATCCTCTTGCCTCAGCCTCCCCAGTAGCTGGGACTACAGGCGCCTGCCACAACACCTGGCTATTTTTTTGTTGCAGTTTGGCCGGGGCTGGTTTTGAACCTGCCACTTTTGGTATATGGGGTCGGTGCCCTACCCACTGAGCCACAGGCGCTGCCCAACAATCCTGTTTTTAGCGTCATCTTTCATCCCTACTTCAGAGGTTCCTGATGCCTCCAGTTCTCAGGTGCTTCCAAGGCTGTGTGGCTTTTCCTCCCCGCCCCCCATCCTCTCAACTCCACCTCTCTTCCTCCTGCAGGCACTTGGTTTCAACTTTTTATGGTCTGGGAAATTTCTTACTACGTGGCCTTCTGATTTGTAGCTTCTGAAGCTTTGCTGCTATCTCCCATCTCAGCAATCTTCTTTCCCATTGTTCTGAATTTGTGACTTGGAGACTATTTTATTCATTCATTCCCCTTTTAGTAGGGCTTCAGGGGGCAGATGTAAATTTGCTATATTTAAGAAGAAGTTTATTAGTTCATTTTGAAACCGAGAACAATGAGGGCAGAGAGCCACAGAGCCTTACCCAAAGCTCTCAGGCAACTTCTCCCTAGGTAAGGTCAGGGCCCTGGGGGAGACCCCACAAGGACCATTTTTGGCGGGAGGGGGGCATCTCAGGCAGAGCTGCTAATGGCAGCCATCATTCCATGGTCAAGGATTCTGGAGTCACAGAGACCTGGCTTTAGGTAGTTTTAAGCAAAGCAAAAGCCCTCTGAGCCTCAATTTCCTCATCTGTGAAAGGCAGAAGTGGTAAGGATGAAATAAGAGGTTATGTGTTCTAGCTCAGGGACACACGAGATGCCTAGAAGTTAGAAGTCTCTCTTTTACCATAAAGATGATGGCATGTACCTTTTCCAGGGCAGGAGCCAATTCTTGGAGGAGACCTGCGCCCAGGGCATGGATTGCCGTGGTGCCCTTTTCCTGTGCCTGTGCCTTCTGACTTTTCAGAACCCGATGGCAGGTAAGAGGGCTCTCTCCACTGCAGTGGGGGCCCCTAGTCCAGGCCCATGGCTGTGATGTGAAAGGCGGAGGCTTCAAATCAAGGGAGATTGAAGGGGGGACACTAGGGCTTCCTGGGGGCAGCAGGAACTGCTTGTGAAGTAGGTGTCTCAAACTGGGGATGGAAGGCCCAGAGACCATGGGGCCAGGGGAGAGCTGAAGGGAAAGTGCAATTCTTGCTCTCACAGAGACATCGGAAGAACTTCTGGATTGGATGAAGAACATGGAGGGGCACAGGGGCCGCAGAATGCCTTCTCTTGCTCAGTGAGTTGGGTGACTTCCTCTCCTGCTTAGAGTCAGTGGTGCCTTCCACCCCACGCCTCCACCCTGGTCCAGGGTTGGTCTGGTGAAGATTCCTAACTATCCATTTTTCAGCACATGTTGATTGAGTATCTACTGTGTACCTGGCACCAGGCCCCGGCAGACATGTCACTACCTTCATGGAGGTTTAGTCTAGGGTAGGGGTCCTTAATCATGGGCGGCATGAAATCAGGTGCGGGATTGTGGGTCTCTGAGCATTTTTCTGTGAAGGGGCTCTGAGACTTTGATTGGGCTCTACAACTCTGGGTGAGAAGCCAGTGCTGATGACTAGTCAGGGCTAAGAACTGCAACTGGGAGACACAGGGACACTCATTTGAGATGGGGCACAGTCATGGATAGCTTCCGGAGGAGGTGACTACAAACTAGGACCCATATAGGAATTAATCAGAAGGGGGTGGTTGGGGTGGGATGGGGGCACTGTGAGTGCCAAGGTCTGGAGCTGGGATTGACAGGGGTATGGGAAGGAGAGGCCCTGCCCTCCCAGGCTGCCCCAAGCTCGCCCCCCAGCTCTCCCCTCCTTGGCCATCTTCCCTTTGGCCCACAGGCAAGTCCACACCCTGGAGCAGATGCTGCTGAACGTCAGCTTCATGGGCTACAACCTGACCTTGCAGACAAGCACCATTCAGTCTCTGGCCTTCAATCTGAGCTGTGACTTTGCAGGTCTCGCACTGAGCAGTGACACTCTGAAGCCAGTACCTCAGGTTAGAGGTGGTGGAGTCGGGGGGAGGAGGCCACTGCCTCCATCCTAGAAGCCCTCAGGGGCTTAAGGTGGGGACTTTCCTCGGGCTCCACTGCTCTCTCCCATGCCTCTAGTCTTGATTCTGTCCTAACTAGCTGTAAGTTGCCTCCTATAGTATGGAGCTGATGTTCCTTGTGTGAATAGCAGAAAAGGAGGGAATTTGTGTCTTCTCCCTGCTTAGGCTGGAGGCGAATTGCGGGGGGAAGCAGCAGTGAGTGATGCCAGGGACCCTGGTGTGACCCTGCTAGATACCTGGCCAGGGCTGGGTGCTGGGTGCTGAGAAGGCTTCAACCTCAGGGCCCCAGCTTGATTGGGTAAATACCCCAAATTCCTAACTGGAGTGGATGGAGGGAAGGCCCGGGACCTGGGGAGCCTGGGAGGAGAGGGTTCTGCAGGTGGCAGCTTGGAGGAAGGAAATGACCAGGGTAAGGCGCAAAGGTATTATGGGGAGTTGGGGGCAGTGAAGGCATTGGGGGTGGGTCTACAGGCCTTGCACACCAGGCTCAGCCTGTCCGTGCCCCTCGGCAGGCCCGGGACCAACATGCCATGCAGTTCCCCGCCGAGCTGACCCAAGATGCCTGTAGGGCTCAACCTGGAAATCTGCGGCTCATCTGCATCTATTTCTTCACAGCTTCCTTTTTCAAGGTCAGTGCCATGGTGGGCCAAGGACAGGTGGGGGGGCACTTCTTGGGGGCACTTTAGGCGTCATCCATCCATCCACTGCCTGGCCTCTGGGTGGGGACAAGCATCAAGTGGGACTAGCCCACTACATAATCCGAGCCAGTTGTGCTTCCCTGGGCCTCAGTTTCCCCATCGGCTTTAGCAGAATGGTAGAAAAGTATGGTTGCAATCTGCCGATGCAACCTAACAAACCTACTATGTGCTTGTCACTAGGCAGGAGACAGACAAGAAGACGCAAGGTCCCTGCTCTTAGAGAATTCTCTATCAATACTTAAACCAGGACCTTAGAGATTTAGAGTTAGTGCAAGGTTGATTACAGCAATAGAGATATGGAGCGATAGGTGAGTCAGGGTGGGGTTGGGGCTGTCCCCAGCGGGCAGTCCAGGAGGGATGCTGGAGAAGGTGCCTTTGAATCTTGGCTCTGACAGTGAGTTAGGATAATGGTGAGGTGGATGGCATGAGGCTGGAACACATTAAATAAATGGGCTCTGGTAAGGAGATGGCCATCCACAGGGCCGGAGCAGCAAATGCAAAGCTTCTCACACACGAGAGGTGTGTGTGCAGCGTGGGCCAGCCAGGGAGGAGGGGCTTGGACGTCATCCACAGTCTCCCCATGTCCCCTCCACTCAGTCCTTCTCCTGGTTGCCTTTCCAGGATGACAACAACTCATCTCTGCTTAATAACTATATCCTGGGGGCCCAGCTGAGCCACGGACATGTGACCAACCTCAGGGATCCGGTCAACATCAGCTTCTGGCACAACCAAAGCCTGGTATTGCTGGGCATGTCCCCATTTCCACCCCCACCACTGCTCTGTGGCTTTCCTGTTGAACCCTGATTTGATCAAACCATTTTGGAAACAGATTGTTTTAAATTTATCATACTTTGAAGACTCCTGCCGAAGAAAGGAGAGAGGCTTTTACCCCCTGCATCAGTCCGGATTCCTTCAGTTGCAAGTGGTCCATGTGGCACACCAGCTTAAGCATAAAGCAATTTATTGGCTTGCATGAAATTTCCCAGAGCGGTCTAGCTTCAGGAATGGCTGGATCCAGGAATGGCTGCAGTGCCATCATGCCCCAGGCTCTCTCCTCTCAGCAGTGGCTTCCTGCCTTGTCTTTCCACTCCGTGGCAGGATGGATGCTTGATTTCCTTCCCATCTTCCCAGCAGGCTCTATCCCATTAGTGCAAATTAGGGTTCCAGGTCCTGAAGGTTCAGAGGGTCATGTGTCCATCTCTGCACCAGTCCCTCTGCCCAGAGGGATGGCGTGTGTGGATTGGCCAGGCCTGGCTTGCATGGCCCTGGGACTGAGGTGGGGGAGTGAGCTCCAAAGGGAAGTGCAGATGCTGATGCCCCAGCAAAGGTGGGGAGAGTTAGGGAGGCACATCCCGGTGTGTCTGCTCCCTGCCCCAGGTGTTCCTGTAAATCCCAGAGCCTCTTCTCTCTGGCTCTATCTTCCCTTCAGCCTCATCAGGACTGCTGCACTCTGAATTTCACCATCATCCTTTCCTTTCACCCCTCTGGGCTATCACCACTGCTGTTCTCTCTACCTACAATGCCCTTGCTCCAGGGCGGGTGAAACTGACACGCTCTCAGGCCTCAGAGCCCCAACTCCGCTCCTGGGATGCCTCTGCCCCTTCCTCTGTGCTTGTCTGTGGCACCTCCCCACCTCCATGGGGCACCCAGGTTGTCTGTGGGCGAGCTTCTCCCTCTCCCACTGGGCCTGGGTCTGGACCATTGTTGTTCCCCACAGGGAGGCGGGGAAAGGGAACAGAGCACCCACTGTATAAAAGGCCAGAGCTGAGCTCTCAAAAGTCTACATTGCCTTTAATTTTCCCACCATCTTTATGACTTGGGTATAAATTATCCCATTTTACAGATGCATAAACTGAAGCTCAGAGTGCTTGGCCACATGTCCAGGTCACTCTGAGTGTCCAGGGTGGAGGAGGGGCTGGGACCTCAGACTGCCTGATGCCAAAGCCCAGCCAGTGCCTGGTGAAGCGTCAAATGTGACTCAGTTGTGCACATGAGTCACATTTGACACCCAGGACTTCAGACCCTGATCTGCAGCCCTTCTGCGCTCTTGACTGACCCCAGCGTTTTCCCTCAGGACGGCTACACGTTGACCTGTGTCTTCTGGAAGGAAGGAGCCAGCAAGCAGCACTGGGGGGCGTGGAGCCCCGAGGGCTGTCACACCGAGCGGCCCTCACCTTCCCAGGTGCTGTGTCGCTGCAGCCACCTCACCTACTTTGCGGTTCTCATGGTACGTGTGCATCCAGCCTGGGTGAGGGGGTTCAGACCTGCGGAGGACCCCATGTCTGTAGAAAAGGAGCAAGGCAAAGGCGGTTCTGTGGAGGCCGGGAAGGAGGCGTGGGCCTGGAGCCGGCTGCCGCCGGTCAGGGCGTCCCGGGGGCAGGTCGGGGCCTCGCCCGGCTCCTCCGGGGACCGAGGAACCCGGCGCTGCGCGGATGGCCGGCCCCCTCCCGCGGCCGCGCTCACCCTCCTGCTGCTCCTGCTCGCCGCCGGGGTCAGGTGCCGGGAGGTGCCCAGACCACCGACTGGAGGGCCGCCCTGAAGACCATCTGGAACGGTGTCCACAACATGGACACTTACCTGAACGCCACCTTGGACGTCCTGGGGCGGGAGGACCGGCTGTGCCAGTGTAAACGCAGTGCGGGCTCTAAACCTTTCCCACGTTATGGTTGCAAACCCTCCCGCCGAATGGATGTGGCTGTCCGCTGGTGTTCATCTTCACACTGATATCCCTTCCCTGGCAAAGTGCTGCGACCAACGTGACAGGGGCCATGAGACCTGTGGCAAAGGCAAGAATGACTGTGGCGAGGAGTTCCAGTATTGCCTCTCCAAGATCTGCCGAAACGTGCAGAAAGCACCAGGACTAGCTCAGCAGGTTCAGGCCCGGGAAACAACCGTGGAGCTCTTGTTTGACAGGGTCATAGATTCGGCTGTACTGGGAAAGTCAAGGAGCTGCATGCAGGTGCCATCATGAAGACAGATCTTTAAGGAAAATACTGACAGCTGGTGACAGATGACGGCAGAAGAACGCACCCTTTGACCAAGAACAAATGTTTTCATAGCATAAAAGCATCTTATTTTATGAAAAGATTATTTTAAGACCTTACAAACACTTATATTTTAACATTAAAACCTCAGAGTAGAACAGTGGGGGAGGTTAGAGCCTGCCCTCTCTGCTAGCTTCCTGGCGGCGTTGTCTTTGTGTGCCAAATTGTCTTGACCAGTATGGGTTAAGGGGTGAATTTTTACAAAGAAGAATATATAACTTGATTTTTGCAACCATATTTACCAAAGAGAAATGAGAGCAAAAATAAAATTCATTATAAGGGCTATTCAACATTATTTTTTTTTTTTTTGGAACTACAGGAAATTCTTTGCTTAGAAGTGTTATTTGTTTACCAGGCAATTTTATTTTTATTTATTTATTTTTTTGAGACAGAACCTCAAACTGTTCCCCTGGGTGGAGTGCTATGACATCATAGCTCACAGCAACCTCAAACTCCTGGGCTTAAGCGATCTCTTGCCTCAGCTCCCCCCCACCCCCACGAGAAGCTGACTACAGCGCCCGCCACAATGCCTAGCTATTTTTTTGGTTGCAGTTGTCATTGTTGTTTGGCAGGCCCTGGGCTGGATTCTAACCCGCCAGCTCTGGTGTATGTGGCTGGCGCCTTAGCCATTTGAGCCACAGGCACCAAGCCTACTAGGCAATTTTAAATACACATTTATGCCTGAAAGAAACCGAATTTATTCTTTCTCTATTTTAATTACACATAATTTGTTGTTTTTCTATAGTCCAGTGAGCATATAAATAAGTCACATTTCTTTTAGGACTATTATAAGGACAAGATTTCCATGTCTGTTTTCTTGTAAAAGTAACACCATCAGCTGATTACTGCTCAGGAAACCAATCCAGAGTATCTAATCTAAGTATTATGTAATATACTTAGAAGATGATGTGAACAAGATGCAGAAACATAGCTACTTCTGTTTTATGGACCACTCATTACACAAAGGTCTAAATTGGAGTAAAGGTGGATTTAATGAAACAAATGAAGTTATTTAACAAACACATTAATGGGCTATTTTCTGTCATGCTTTGATGTTTATTTCCTAGCACTCATTCCTTGTGGTAGATGCTGGGATATTTTTAAAAGACTGTAACCTTTTACTAATTGTGGTCTTAATAAAAGTTGTTCTTGAAAAGAAAAGGAGCAAGGCAAAAGCTTAAGCACAGGGCAGAAAATACAACTCAGATGGGCTTAAGCGGGGGGTGAGGGGGAAGGACTTACAGCTTTGTGTTTCTGAAAAAGGCTGGGTGAGACTACTTCAGGCATGGCTTGGTCCAGGAGCTAAATGTCACTAAGATAGCATGTATGTCTGTCCTTCAACTTGCTTGCTCAGTGCTGGCTTAGATCTCAGACATCTCATCTTTGTATGGGATAATAATATGGCTACCAGCAATTCCAGTCTCATGTCCTACTAGCTTTCAGGCCAGTGGAATGAGAGCTTCTCTTACCCAGTTCTGCCAGCCATGGGCACATCCCACAACAATCACCATGGGCAGGAGAAGGGAGGGCTCTGATAGGCCAGGCTTGGTGCCCCTGTCTGCACACACAGTGGGAGAAGAAGTGGTCTCCCACCTCCCACGAGGTGCACAGAAAGTGGGGGAGGAGAGGGGAGCTATTGGGTGACAAAAGTCACCCTGTCTGTCGTAGCCTCATTCAAGTCAGGACCGTGGCTGGGCTTGTCAGGAAGGGTACTTGGAGCTGAGATCTTGGGAGGTCTTTCTGACTCGGCCTGGGAGGGCGTTCCTGTGCTTCTGGGCTCCAGCACCCCTTCCTCTTGCAGCAATTGTCCCCAGCCCCGGTCCCTGCAGAGCTGCTGGTGCCTCTCACGTACATCTCCCTCGTGGGCTGCAGCATCTCCATTGTGGCCTCACTGCTCACTGTCCTGCTGTACCTCCATGCCAGGTATGCCCTGCCATGCTCCTGCTTGTCCCACTGCACCCCTCCTTCTTTCCCACCTGGTGGAGTGGGGAGGGCTTTGTCAGGGGGGGTCTAGGAGGCAGAGCAACCTTGGGGTGTGGCTGCTGTGGGACCGCTGCTCCCCCATCCTCGGGTTCCCCATCATTGTGCATCTATGAGCCAGGGGTGACGCTGTCTGGGCGATGTCCCCAGGCCGTGGAGTGCCATGCTTGTATCCACAGGAAGCAGAATGACTCCATAACGCGCATCCATATGAACCTGCACACGTCTGTGCTGCTCCTGAATGTCGCCTTCCTCCTGAGTCCCATGCTGGCCGTGCCCCACGTGTCCAGGTCGGCGTGCACGGTGATGGCTGCCACCCTCCACTACACGCTGCTCAGCTGTCTCACCTGGATGGCTATCGAAGGCTTTAACCTCTACCTTCTCCTCGGCCGCGTCTACAACATCTACATCCACCGATATGTGCTCAAGCTCTGTGCCCTGGGCTGGGGTAAGCACAGCTTGCCTCTCCCGGCAGATGCCCCAGCCGGGCAAGGCATTGTTTTCTCCTGTCCTCTCTTCCTCCCCCACCTCCTCACTGGGACCACTACATGACCAGCAGCTGTCATCCCTATGAACACCCACCACCACTTGCTGCATCACACCAGGTTGTCACCTCTTCCCCCTCCAACAGTGCCATCACTGCTGGCCCAACCCGTTTCTTATTTTCCTTCCCTCACCAGTTCCCCAAGCCTCTCCCAGTAGCTCCCACTGCCACCATTCTGTCCTAGAGCCGTCACTAACATCGCCTTGGGGAAGACCCTCCTCCAAGACTGCCAGGCAGATGGCTCTGAAACAGGACCATTGGCTGGAGGCTCA
Organism: Perodicticus potto; assembly: GCA_963574655.1. NCBI lineage: Eukaryota > Metazoa > Chordata > Mammalia > Primates > Lorisidae > Perodicticus > Perodicticus potto. Next base: position 10,213 of record CAUYRH010085415.1, read on the forward strand.
GTCTTCTTCCTGCTCCCCTGGCCCAGTGGAGTTCTGGCTAGCAGCCTCAAGGACCTAGAGCCAGCCCCTCTTTGGGCCTCCTGAGCCTTTGTCCCTCTCTCAGGGCTCCCGGCCCTCCTGGTGCTGTTTCTCCTCGCTGTCAAGAGCTCAGTGTATGGACTCTACACCATCCCCTTCTCTAACAGCCAGGAGAATGTCACAGCCTTCCAGAACATGTCCATGTAAGTGGCTCCCTGGCTCTAGCAGAAGGTCCACACAGGCCTAACGCTGGAAACATGGGGTCCTGCAGGCAGGGCACTATTGTGGGGCAAATAGGCAGTGTGGTTTAGACAGGGGGAGTTTTGCAGGGGCTTTGCCATGTCCCTTCTGCTGGATTCTGAAAGTCCCCTGCAGGGCCAGGCTTGTGTTCAGTGTTCACCAGTTCTAGGAAGCCAGCATCTGCTTACCAGCTACCAAGGCCACCTGACCTTCCTGCTGTGCTCCAGCTCCCAGTGCTGCTGGTCTGGCTCAGTCTACACTTGACTCTATCCCTGCCAACCTCTTTGCTTGCCCGATTCTGCCTTGGAGGACCAGGAGAGGTAGCAGAGGCGGGCCCTGGGAGCCTAGGGACAGGCTCTGCTGTTTTCTTTTATAGCCTCTGCGGCCTGTCTCTGTGCCCTAGGACGTCAAGTTTTTTATTATCATGCAACATATGTGTCAGCCATAGACTCACATAAGATGCCCCCATGGATTCATCACTAGCAGTTGGCCGTGGAATATTTGTTTTCCTTCTGGGCTGATACAAGCTCAGGATCACTAAGAGCTGACTGTGGCAGGCTAAGTCAGCTTAATTGTCACAACATGGGTAGGTCCTAGAGTCAGTCCTATTTTACACTCAGGGCAACTGAGGCAGAGGCAGCTTAGGAACCCCACCCAACTTGCCCAGCAGACCAGGGAAGAGCTGGGGTTTGGTCTCAGGTAGGCTAGCTCCAGAGTTCATGCCCTTCAGAGTTCATGCTAGTCCCAGCCCCAGCCCCAATTCCTCACTGTGGGTTGGGTTGGTGTCTCAGATGTGTGATTTATGACTCTCCAGAGAGGTATTTTATTATATAATAATGTGATGTGGACAAAACAGCTTAGGGGATACATCCATCAGACAGGAAGTATTAATGCAAGAAGGTTAGAGAACTCCGTTGTAATGACTAGCTTCTCCTGGCCCTTTCTTCCTCTTCCTTCTCCCCTCAGAAAATGATCCACCTGGGTCTCGTGACTTATTCTTCTACATTAAAAAAATTTCTTACTGCATATATATGTCTTTCTAAACACAATTAAGAAATACCCTTGAAAAATAATTTAAATGTCCACAGACAGGACCCTGGATTCATAAATTGTAGTAGAGCCACCGCTGCTAGAATATTATCTAGCAGTGAAAATGAATGATCCACAACCATACTTATCAACTTGAATGAACCCCAAAATTAGTGTTCAAGGACCCTTATGACTGCAGGGGCAGGAGTCCATGATAGGAACCTGGGCACAGGTTTTGGGCTCAGACAATTGGGCTTTAGCTCCCACCTTTGCCTCTTACTAGCATGTGTTCCTGAGCCAGAGCCTCAGTTTCCTTATCTGTGGAATGGGGATGACTATGACCCTAACTCATTGGGTCATCATGGGGATTACACAGCTCATCCATGCACAGCATGTGATATCGTGTCCAACTGGGTAAAAGACAGCGCCTACCTTGAAGGTGTCCTGCACAGGCAAAGGACTGAAGGACCCAGGCTGGGCCACCGTCAGGCCTCTTTGGCTCTGCACTCAGGGAGGCACATATTAGCACAGTTTAGGTGGGAAAAATCTCCTGGGCAGGAGCATCTGGTTGCACAAAAATAGTGATAAGAGGGTGACGGCCAAGTGATGGAGTAGAAGGGAATGTTTCCAGGAAAGAGGGCCCAGGCCAATGAATTGGTGGAAGATAGTACAAGCTGGCACTGGGCTGGCCATGAAAGGGGAGAGGAGTTAGACAGATGTAGAAAGGAGAGAGGGAGAGTTTTCAAGGGGATAAAAGCATGGGAGCAGGCCAGGTGCAGTGGCTCATACCTGTAATCCTAGCATGCTGGGAGGCTGAGGTGGGGGGATCGCTTGAGCTTAAGACCAGCTTAAGCAAGAGTAAGACTCCGTCTCTCCTAAAAATAGAAAAATAAGCCAGGCATTGTGGTGGGTGCCCGTAGTCCCACCTACTGTGAGCGAGGCTGAGGCCATGGCACTCATGAGCCGGGGGCAAGAGACTGTCTCAACAACAACAACAGCAACAACAAAAAACCCCCAGGAACCATCCAGTTCTGAGAGCTCAAAGAAAGCGTGGAGGTGTCAGACAAACCGCTGTGACTGGAAAGGTGGACATGTAGAGCTTCAGAAAGGGGACTAAGGTGACAGGTGTGTCCTATTGCGGTGGCTTGGCTGGACAGCTGGATGAGGGGCTTAATCATTGTGCGGTTAGGGAAGAAACGATGGGGTCTGAGCTGGGAGACTGGGCCAAGTTGGAGATGGGCCAGAGGTCAGAGTGACTCTGGTCTCCCTGGCCACCCTCAGAGTCATAGTCAGCCTTGTACTTCACCCTCCTCTGCAGGTGCTGGGTGCGGAACCCCGTGGTGCATAGCGTCCTGGTCATGGGCTACGGTGGCCTCACGTCCCTTTTCAACCTGGTGGTACTGGCCTGGGCACTGTGGGCCCTGCGCAGGCTGCGGGCGCGGGCGGAAGGGCAGGGTGCACGGGCCTGTCGGGACACCATCACTGTGCTGGGCCTCACCATGTTGCTGGGGACCACCTGGACCTTGGCCTTCTTCTCCTTTGGTGTCTTCCTGCTGCCCCAGCTATTCCTCTTCACCATCTTCAACTCACTCTATGGTAGGTGGTGGGTGGCCCGGAGGATGTCCCAGGGCAGAGGAGTGTACAGCTGGTGGGATGTTCACTGCCAGAAGGCTTCGGGTAAAGGGGGTGAGTGGGGGCTGAAATCCAGTCCACAGTTCCACTAGCTCACTGGTAGGGGCTGCATTTGCCCAGAGGAAAGAGTGCTGCCTTCTAATTTGCACAAAGTGCACCCTACAGACTGCTGCAGCTGGGTCCTCCAGCTCCTAAGCTCTGCCCCTCGGGCCCCAGTGGTAAGAGATTCTGGGAGTTACCCATGGGCCCCAGCGAGGCCCAGCTCACTACAGCTGAGCAGGTCGTAGATTCTGGTCTGGGGAGGCCCCTGCCGCTCCACGATGCTCCCACCAACCAGCCTTCTCCTTGCAGGTTTCTTCCTCTTCCTGTGGTTTTGCTGCCAGAGGTACCACTCAGAGGCAGAGGCCCAAGCAGAGATGGAGGCCTTCAGCTCTTCCCAGACAATGCCGTAGTCTGGGCTTCCAGGCCTGGAGCCCTCAGCCTCTCTAGCTACCTCCGGACCAAGGCCCTGGCTCCTACTAAAGAAGGTGGCTGGCCTGCTTCTGGACACCTGAGGCCACTGTGTCACCCTGGGAGCCTTTTCTACCTCCATGGCCTCCTTAGGCAAGGGCAGAGTATTGTTCTGCTGTCCCCTGACATTCTGTCCCATGCCAGGGCCAACCCCATCTGGGGGCAGCAAACTTTGTCCTGGTGCCTGGGCCCAGCTGGCCAGACATGTAGGCAAAGCACTAGCCTGGGCATCAAGAGGCCATGTTTCAAGGCCTCGCTCTGAGCCTCACTGTATGGCCTTGGGTCTGTCATTTCCCTCAGACCCTCAATTTCCACATATGTGACATGAGGGCAAGTGTTCAGTCTTGCCTAACTCAGGAGCTTTGTAAAGATTGAAAAAGATCTGTGGGGACAGTGTCAGGGTGGAGAGAGAACTCCACAACCTCCCCCAGCCTGTCCGGGGCAGGATCTCAACTAGCCTGCCCCAGAAGCACCTGCTTGGTCCTGCTACCTTCCTTCTGGGGAGGGCCAGGTAGCATCCCAGCTTAGGGCCTCCGGCCCAATGCTCAGAGACCCACTCAGTGTCTGAGACTTTCCTAGCCTATGCCTTGGGCCTCTTTTCCTTTAATTCTTCAAATTATAATGACTCCAAGTCCAACCCTATCCTCCCAAAGAGGGGGAAGTCCAGCCCTTCCCAGTGGGTCTAAACTCCAATACCATCATCACCCAAAGATCAGTATGTTCAGTTCTTTCCAGAGGCTCTTTGTGCAGTGTCCCTTAATCCCCTGTAGGCCACTTAGACCAGCGGGTCAGAGGGGAAGGCCTCTTTTCCCTCCAGCTGAGCCAACTGGGTCCCAGTGATGGGATGATTGGGCAGGATTTAATCCCACCTGGTAGGCAGGAGGTTGGGGTCCCAAGCTCAGACCACAGTTGCAAAGAATTACCTTTGCCCCTAAAACTTGCCTGTCTGGCCAAGTGAGTCAACGCATGAAGCCAGTGCTTTTCCAAGGATGAACACCAGGAGGCGCTATTGGCATGTGCTAAGAGGCCTTCGGCTTCAAAACTGCTGCAGTCACCTTCTGCGGACGTGACGCTCCAGCTGGAGAACCCCATCCCTGCAGGACTGTGCCTGCTGAGTGACCAGCAGAAGGAAGAGCGAGCCCCATTCACACAGCCATTTGTCTCTTTTCCCAGTGCAGCTGTGTGCTGTCACTCTCAGGGGGCTGTGCCATAGTGTACCTGGCACTAGAGAGGCTCTAAGGGGTCCCACCCAGGCCAGCAGACAGAGTTTATGACCTTGAATGCCACAGGTAAGGAATTGGAGCAGGACTTCCTCCTGGAGAAAAGTTCTCCCAGAGGCATCCTCTGCCCTTCTGAACATATCTGGATGCAAATAGCTCTTCACCAGGTGCTGAGGGGCAGGTGCAGGCTCTGGAGCCAGACTGCCTGGGCTCACAAACCAGCTGGGCCACTTGCTAGGTGTGTGGCTGTGGACAAGTCACTCAACCTCTCTGTGCCTTAGTTTTTCTATCTGTAAAATAGAAGCAATAACATTACTTATTTTGAAGATTAGATGAAAGGGTCCATATAAAGAGGCTTGGCACAGGGTAAGTGCTCATTAAGTGATTAAAATTGTTATTGTTAGTATTTTTGCTATTATTATTAAGAGTGGTAATCTCAGAGGACTCCTGAGATCTGTGCACCCTGACAGGACCAGCCCCTCCCTAGGGACATCTCATTAAGCCTCAGTTTCTTTTCTATTCTTTTCTTTCTTTTTTTTTTTGTTGAAACAGAGTCTCACTTTATCGCCTTCTGTAGAGTGCCGTGGCGTCATACAGCTCACAGCAAGCTCCAATTCCTGGGCTTAGGCAATTCTCTTGCCTCAGCCTCCCGAGTAGCTGGGACTACAGGTGCCCGCCACAACGCCCAGCTATTTTTTTTTTTTTTTTGCAGTTCACCTGAGGCTAGGTTTGAACTTGCCACCTTCGGTACATGGGGCCAGCATCCTACTTGCTGAGCCACAGGCGTTGCCCTGTAAGCCTCAGTTTCTTTCCCCAGAGGGGCCTCTGCTCCAGCCTTGCTGGCTTTCTGCGGTTCTAGGGATATTCCCTACATGGTGCAGCCTCCAGCCTGTTGCCACATGTCCCCCACTTTCTGATCTCCTGAAACTCCGGATGGTCATTTGTCCTGTCTTCTATGACATCTCCCTACTCCCCCATAGAGAAGGCTTCTTTCCCATGCTGACTGCAGACAGAACCTCCCTACTCCCCCTCAGGGTGATGGGTGGGCACCCACCTGAGTGGCCCTGGTTTAACCCAGTTCTGAGTTGCATCAGGCTCTCTGGATGTTGGGGTAGGTCTCCAGGCTAATGAGGGTGCTGAGGGGCCGTCAACCTTTAGCTTTTCTCGTGGGTAGCCCCAGGGAGAGTGACCGAGGCTCCCACTGTGGCTGGGTCTGCAGCCCAGTGAAGGAGGACCTTGCCTGGAAGCCCCCTAGGCCAGTCCCTCACCTCTTAGACCCCACCAAGCCCAGGGCTGCCCAAGGGAGGATGTGGCCACATTGACATGGGATGAGTCTGGTGGTTCCAGGAAACAGCCCCAAGCTTGTGGCCCTGAGCCTCACTGAGGTCCAGGCTCTGGGCAGGGACCACTTCCTGGAAATGCCTTACCCACATGTAGGGGAGGAACCGGGGGAGACTGGGTCCCTCCCAGATGCCTCCTGGGCCCCTCCCACTCTTCCTCCCACTCCCAGCAGCCCCCAGCAGAGTCCCAGCCTACCCCAGATGGGGCCCTGGGAGCTCAGCTCTTGGGGGCTTTCATACCAGGGCGGAGGATGGAATGGGGTGGAGTCTGCGAACTTTGTTCCGGAGCCAGGGCCTGTGAAAAGGCACTTGGCGAAGGGATGACAAGTAGATGCTAGAGGGGCCATAGATTAGGAAGTTTCTTTTTTTCTTTTTTTGGAGACAGAATCTCAAACTATTGCCCAGGTAGAGTGCCGTGGTGTCACAGCTCACAGCAACCTCAAACTCTTGGGCTTAAGCGATTCTCTTTCCTCAGCCTCCCAGGTAGCTGAGACTACAGGAGCCCACCACAACATCTGGCTATTTTGTTGTTGTTGTTGCAGTTGTCATTGTTGTTTAGCTGGCCCCGGGCCGGATTCAAACCCGCCAACCTCAGTGTATGTGGCCGGCCCCCTACCCACTGAGCTACGGGCGCTGCCATACGAAGTTTCTATGTCCTTTTGTTATATTTATTTCAGAAAGGATGTGTGTATGAATGTGTGTCTGTGCATGTTGAAAGTAGGGTTGCCAGAGAAAATATTAGAACCCCAATCCTCAAAATGTGCTAAAATATTATTTGTAGTTTATCTGAAACTCACATTTAGCTGTGCATCCTATATATTTACCTATTTTTATTTTTACTAAATCTGGCAACCCTAATTGAAAAAAGCATTGGCTTAGGAGTCCAGGGTGTGGACTCTTCCCTCTTCCAATCAACCCAGCCTGTACTGATGGAGAAGCCTTCTGCCCATCAAATGAGCCTCACTGTTCCCAGCAACGCAACTTGAGGCTTTTCCTCCTCATGTTTCTCTTGTCAGCCAAAGCCACCACCAGAAACTGCAAGGGGTCTGCCGTAGGGGGCTCCACCCCTGCTATCCACCGGAAGCAGACCTCGCCTCTCTCTCCTGCACAGCTTCAGTGCTGGCCTCCTTGCCTCCGCACTCCCAATTCCAACTTTACCCAGACGACTTTCTATGCTGCAGACTGCCCATGTCCTCTCCTAGTGAAGCCCTTTCACACCCTCCCCTTTTCATTGCTAAGCTCCACAGAAGCTTAGAAGGCTGAGGGGGTTTGATCTGTGCCTCTCTTTCCAGCCTGTCTCCCCAGCTCCTTCCTCGCCCTCCTCCACCCTGCCACAAGGAAGCTCTTGCAGTTCCCTGAGTAGCTTCTTTCTCATTTTTGGGCTGTCCTCTTTGTCTGAACACCCTCGCCTGTGCTTTTCATTTGTGGAATGATGATGACATGTCCTTAAAGCCTCAGCTTTGCACATCCCCATTCCCCTTGATCTGGACTGGGAAACGGGCACTGGCCTGCAAATCTAGGGTGGGGCCTTCTTTCAACTTCACCACCCCCCTAACTTCCCCCATGACAGAAGGTGTTGCTCTGTATTATGACTGTCTTTGCCTCAGCTGCCAGATTGAGAGCATTTAGCTGTCAGGAGTCCTGGTCAGGCATTTTGTGGAGTGCCCCTTAGTTGGGATTTGTGTGATGTTTTTCTTAGGAATTGACTGGCATTGATTTGGGGAGGCAGAGCCCAGAGATGAACAGGCATCCTCATTACATCATATGGAGGGTACATGCTGTGCACATGACTTATCACTGTCAATGCTGAACACAGCGAGGTAGAGTTTGTCAAGTTTATGAGGGGACTTTTTTTTTTATTGTTAGGGATTCATTTAGGGTACAAGAAACCAGGTTACACTGATTGCGTTTGTTAGGCAAAGTCCCTCTTACAATCATGTTTTGCCTCACCAAAGATGTGGCACACACCAAGACCCCACCCACCTCGCTCCTTCCCTCTCTCTGCTCTTCCTTTCCCCACCCCTCCCTCATTCTTTCTTTCTCTGGATGAGGCGACTTTTTAAGGTGATAAAAATAAATATTTCGAGAGTAGTGGTAATTGCTTGTTTTTTAGCAAAATTCACAGACCTGTTCATTTTAAAAGGAAATTTTATTGTGTTTAAATTTGCATCAATAAACTTGGCTTTTCAAAATTAATAGAATTGGCCAGGCATGGTGGCTCATGCCTGTAATCCAGGCACTTTGGGATAGAGGCCTAGGCAGGAGGCCCAGGCAGGAGGATCACTTGAGCCCAAGAGCTTGAGACCAACCTGAGCAATAGTGAGAGCCCATCTCTACAAAAAAAATTTTTTTTTTTTTTTTTTTGAGACAGAGCCTCAAGCTGTCACCCTGGAGAGAGTGCTGTGGCATCACAGCTCACAGCAACCTCCAATTCCTGGGCTCAAGCGAGTCTCCTGCCTCCGCCTCCCAAGTAGCTGGGACTACA